>VYZV01038574.1:204505-255618 GCA_013401275.1 Pandion haliaetus | reverse complement strand
CCACCATCACTCCCCGCCTAGAGGCGGGTCCGACATTTTGGCGCGCGGGTCCGACATTTTGGGGCAGCGAATTCTTCCAGCAACTTCTTAAAGGGACCGCCTCTGCAGCCCCCCTCCCCTGCCACCAAGGAAAACCGCGCCACACAAACCCATAACAAAAATATAAAGGATTACTGTTGAGCATGAGGATCAAGGAGACCATCATATTTTTAAAGTTTCTTTGGTCTAGGTGGTCCCTGAGTAACAACACCTCCTCCTGGTCTCCACTGCCTGCCTGATAGCATAGATCTGCAGGACTGGAGGAACCTTGAGAGGTCACCTAGTCCCTCCTTTTGCCAAGAGCAGGATCAGTGTCACTGATGGTTATTTAATCTGTGCTTCACGAGCTCCCATAAGAAAGATCCAAAATGAGCTGGCATCTTCTGCTGCCTACCTGTTGTTTTAGTTACAAAGCTTTACGTCTAAAATCCATCTCTTTTGCTGTCACTGGCTAATCACCTGATTAATTTTTATTCTGTTTTCAGTGGAGATGGGGAAACAATTGATCTACCTTGTGCATGTTGGGAGGCCGCTTCGTTCTCCAGCCTGCAACTCCTTTGTATTAAGGGTCTGCATTTACTGGCAATCCACATGTTTCCAATGAAGAAAAGTAAAAAGATTTATTGAGATAATTTGATGACTTTGTTAATGAAAGCGATGGAATTGAGTGAATCTTTATCGAGTACTTCATCATGTGTGATTAACCCAAATACTTAGTACTTGAGTCTCTTAAAAAGTATAGAGCTAAATTGCCATGGTTGTCTGGGTTACAGTGATTGCTATGATTTATGATAGAATCTCTTAGAATGACATCCATCTGTATGAAAACAGAGACCACACATAATTCACTAAGCTTGTCTTGATTCCTCTGACATTATTGCTTTAAAAATAGGTATGCTAGCATATAATTTAAAAATGTATAATCTATGTGATGCATAAAAAAAGAAATCAGCAGCTTTTACAATGGCATATGTAGCAAGCTGGAGTACCTTTACTAAGACTGTTCTGCATGGAGGCTCCCTCAACCGAATTGGTTCCTTAGATACATTGTGGACAAAACTCACCACATTCATGGCAACGCCTCTTCTTTCTCTATGGCTTCATCTTCTCCCTCAATTTGCAGTCCAATACATCCTACTTCATGAGCTCGTTAGTTTTTTAAGTTAAAAAGAATGAGCACGTGCCTCTTCTCATCATATTTTTAAGGCCTATACAGCTCTCTGTCCCTTGGCTACAGCATCACCCATTGCATTGCATCATTAAATGTTGACTTCCGAACATCCTTTTTAAAGGTGACTTTTAGATAGCTCATGAGGCCTCATTTTCTAAAATAGGCTTTCTAGGCAGCTCTGTGTCAAAAGTCTTGCCATAAAGTATTTTCTATACAAGTCTTATGTAGGTAGTTCTTTAAAAGCTTGAATTGCAATGTTCTTTCTATAATACACCGCAGCAGAAGAAATGCTGCCACATGTTAGTGTCTGGCTGAAGCTGATGAATATTTGAGCTGCTGTGGCCCTGTTGACACTTTCCGATGGTGGTGAGCTAGCTGGCTCAAAACTAACCAGGCAGAAAAAAGCAGTTCATTTTTAGCCTGATTCTACTGGCTGAGCCAGGTTGCTGGTGCCACATAAAGGAGGGGCTGGAAACATGTGGCTGGGGACAGAGGAAGGGGAGTGGGACTCCAGCAATTTGGGCTGAGATTGGCTTGAGCTGCTGTGAAACTGCATCAATGGCTTTTCAAGTTCTCTTAAATCACTTGGTAGTTGCAGTATTGAGACCTTTAGCAATAACATGATGGCTTAGAAGCTGTTTCCTTCCACCAGTCTGCAATTTCTGAGGTAATATATCTTCATCAAAAATAGTTTTAAAGGTCTTTAGTACTATACCACTTGTCTCAAGCTGAAGACCCAGGCATATTTTGATATTTTGCCTACTCACTTGTATTTGAAATCATGATTGTATTTGGAGAACCCAGGTGTATTCACAGAATCTGCCTGCAGAAAACATCTCCAAATTTAAAATAGAAATCATATTCCTTTAACAATGAATTCTGTTAATTTCTGTACCTTTTAGCATCCTTGTCTGAAAGATCTACTCAGTTTCCTATGTCCTGTTCAGAACCATTTTATGCTTGGAGGAAAAGATTTAGCCTTTTAAAATTCTACAACTTCTGGTGTTGCAATAGGAGTTCTTTCTTGGCTCCTTCCTTGTAAGCACAACCATTAAATTGCAGTGCCATTTATTAACATAAATAAGACATCACCATCCACAACAACAACAGATCCCCTAAATTTCATTGATCAAATGGAGGAAATTTTACAGCTGTCAAAAAATGGCCATAGTGACTGTTGTCAGGGAAGGAATTGTGCAGCCTTCCCATGTTTGTGCTTTGCTAGTCCCATGTCCCTTAAGCAATAGTTCATGAACTTGGGCAAACTAAGCTGATGGCAAATATATTCTTTCCATGGACTGCTTACACTCATCTTCCCAAGCCGCCATTCTCCAGTGTGCCAGACATTTCAAAATCAGAGTACCTAGTACCATTTCCATGGTTTTTTTGAATGTTTCTTTGTTTCTGACCATCATGTGCTCACTCCTAGTCATTCACCAGCTCAATGCATTAGAGATTCTTCTGCTATCAGTTCTGGCAGACACAGACATCTTCCCTTGCCATTTCTGGGATGACTTCAGGAATGTGGGCAGTGAGACTATGCCTCTGTCTCATACTGCCATGCATTTCTATGTTAGGTTCAGCACCTTCAAAGTTTTGACTAGGCAAGAGTGCAGCCTCAGTTTTCCTGTCATACCAATGTAATGTTTTCTTTGCAGCTGCCAACCCCTGGCAGTCACTTTGTAAATGCCATATATCTCATGGTGGTCATACAGGAATGTTGTATGTTTCCTATGTGCTCTGATTTAAGGTCTCCAAGAAAAATTGGGGAAGTGCTTTTGAGTAACTGTGATCTTTCCAGTATAAATATCTGCTATAGTTTGAAACTGTTCACATCTCATTTCCCTTCCTTTTGTGGCTCACATCTGCCTTAGGATCCTACAAGGCTTGTGTCACCCTTGATTGAAGGAGAGGTGTGAGGGCAAAATGTAAAAGGGGTGGACATCTGGCAAGTGAAAATGGACTGTCATGCAATATATTTTACTGGGGTCAGCTCAGTGGTGGTATCCCAGAGAGGGATATCTTTCTTGCTCTTGGCAGGGTGGTTGGGACTGAGGGATAAGAGGTTGAGAGCAGCTGTTGGCCTCGCACTATGCGCCTTAGATTACCCTTGAGTTGCACCATTGTCCAAGTAGACAGAAATGTGGGTAGCAAAATAAGACCCCAAATAGAGAATTATGTATAAAATATGTGTGTCTGTGTCTGTGTGTATGCCCACATACACAAATAAACATTTTCCTAAAAGTTTTAAACACCTAATGATGCACCTATTGTAGAAGGATTTTTAATGCTGTTTGAAGGTGTTTATATCAATTTAATATAAATGTATTCAAACCTTTTAGGCAATAAGAACCTCTGTGCAAAGGGCTGATCCTTTGAGATCAGTGGCAAAGGAACATCAAGAAAAGAAACCATCTAACTGCTCCCTTGGCAGAAGCAGAACACTGACAGGCGGGAGGACACCTCACCAGGGAAGACTGACACCTTTTGAGCCGGAAAAAGTAAGTCAGTAGCAAGGTCTGTTTAGACTGCCTTTGTTTTCTTTTTACAGTATTGTTCAGAAGCTGGATTGGGATCCCGATCCCCATATAGCTGCTGCTTGGTCTTCTTTCCCTAGTACTGCAGGTTTTTTGCCAGAAATTATCTTGGAGGCTTTCCGTACATTGAGCTATTTGGGCACCTGCAGGCTAGAGCGTGGCCGAATGCTTTGAAACGTGCCCCCCCTTTGCCCTCAGAAGAAGTTCAGAGGTGATCACATGCACCACGCATTGGGGCATTGCATGGGCCAGCGGCTCCATGGGGCCAGGGGCTGGGAGCAGCAGGGGCTCCCCATGGAGTCCAGCAGGGCAAGGCCTGTGCCATAGCCCCAGACAGGGAGGAAGGCAAGCTGGGGATGGAAGCCAGGGTCAGGCCAGACTCCCAGTCTTCAAAGTCCATAGTGATGAGACAGGGTCACAACAGGAAGCCAGCCCATGGGGCAGGGTTGGGATCTGGATCAATGAGGTTCATGGCCAGGCACAGGCATGGCTGCGATGCAACTCAGCATGGACCAAGAGTGAGAGCTGCTGAAATGCAGCTCCCAAGAGAAGGGACGGGGTGGGGGGTGAGGGGTTGCTCCTCTCTGAGGCTTCTTCCAGCTGTTCTGCTCAAGTCTCTTTCTCCACAACAGCCTGAACCAAGATTAGGCACCTGTACCATATGAGCACACAGACAGCTAAACTCCTAGGAAGGGGAAGTGCATTGTGGCCATGTCGCTGATAGCTCCCATGTTACAGTGAAGCATGACAGTATGTCAGGGCCTCTCCATTTTGCTTCAGGTTGTGCACTAACCCTCTCCCAGTGGGAGGAGAACAGATGATAGGAAATCACCTGGAGAGCTCTCGCATCTGAGTGGTGGTTTTAAGAAGCCTAACTCGTCTTTCTATATAAAAGGTAAGATTTGTGGGAACTTTCCACCTGCTTAGAATGGTCTGCAAATGACTTGGAGGCACTGGTCCCCAACTCTTGGCTCACAGGCAATATGTTGTCACTAAAACTTCTATAATTCTTAGAAGAATTATGAAATTTATATTTTACAAGCAAGGGAGAGCAGATTGTGTTGTTGCCTGCTTACTCACTGAGTTTGTTGTCCTGGAAGCCTGGAAGGTGGGAGAACAGATGTGGTCTGCACCTCACTTTGGCCCAGGACAAAGCACCTTTGACAGAATGGACAAGCTGTTAGCAATCATTATCAGTATACGAAGAAATGTGTTGCAAGAATCTGAGAGCTAGCATCTTTAAAAAAACCTTCTGAGATAAGTATGGAAACATGTGATTCAGCAAATTTCATATGCTTTCAATCACCCCTTTTACTTTGTTTTTTCTTATAGGCAGGTCTTTGCCCATTTCAGGTAGCTCAGAAGACATGCCCCTCTCACATAACCACAGCAACAACACTTGCAGCTTTGCACTCTGCGGTAACAGTGAAGAAGCAGAGGTATTTCACCATGTAATGCTATAAAATAATTCAGGGAGTCTGTAATCTTAGTTTTCATATACTCCCATTCATCTGGGACCAATACTCTCCTGGCTTTATCTTCTTGCCTCTACTCATGATAAGTACATTCTTCAAAACAATATTGCAATGGCTTAAAAAATAATATAGTAGATTTCTATACCAAGATATTCCTGCACAGCTGTTGGACAATAATAGATTTATGTTGCTAGGTAACATTTTAATTTTGGCTCAGGAAGAAGAGACTCTTAATCTTAAAAAGACAGAAAAATAGCTAAACCCTCAGAATAAAGTGGCTTTTGTGACCACACACAGGCCAAGTGGCATAACTGCGTATGACAACAAAGTATCTACAGGCAGTTCTCCTTCCTGCTTTTCTGGATGCTGAAGCAAAGGTTTGAGCAATTTATGATTCTGGCTCTATCATCAGCAACTGTCTTCCTTCCACCTGTGAACTGCAATAAAACACACCAAGAAAAAGAAATCTTCCATTCCCATTTCCTACACTATGCAGCAGACACAGAGCTTTAGGGATGTATCTGGCAACTTCAAGCACTGTGTTTGCAGCTTTTTACTGGAGTGTATCATTGCCTTGCAGGAAGCAGTACTCCCTGTTCCTTTGGATCCCATGATTCAAAATACACCACATCTTCAAACTGTAACTGACATTAGTTAATAACTATTCTGGATGCTATGTGCCAGGTGTCAGTTAATGTAAGACTCCTTTATGCTGCCAGACAGTGCAAAGAGCACTCATTTTAATGGTAAATTGGATGTGTAACATCCTGAATAGCCCTTAGTTACATAGTTAGCATTACCTACAGCTAAGAACCACATAATTTGTTTTGGAAGAGTTGATCTAGCTAATACAGGTACCTTTCTTTGCAAATCAGTAACCCAATATTCAGAGACAGTTTTGTTCTTTGTTGTTGTGTTTATTCTCTCCATTTCCTATAGTGTAATTTCACCAGGATGCACTCTTGTCACCTCATTTTTGGACCTTCTCTATCTTTTGCTTTGCAAACCGAAGCTAACTGGAGTTAATGTGCAACATTTCTAGTTATGACTAAAAGATCAAAATTCACTACAAATGCAAGGCAATACCAGAAAGAAGGGTAGCTTTCCTCTGCGTGTGTGAAAGTAAATATGGTTTTTGCACAGTTGATTAAAATTAATAAAAATATTTGAAAAACATTTCTGTTTATATAACACTGACTGTGATGTTTTCATAATATAGCCTCCAAAATCAATATTATCTAGAAGGTCAATGTTACATGAAGAAAGAAGAAAAAGTGAGGAAGAGGTGCAGGAAGAAATAGAATATCATGATGGAAAGGTGAGATAAAATAGGATGCAAAATACTTGAAGTGATCACCAACAGGTCTGCAGTATAGATGGGAATCACTGCTTCAAGTAGCCCTAGACAATTATGTCTCCAGTTAAGTGTTTGTTCCTTAAACGAGAGATGAAGTGTGAAGTTCACAGCATGAATGGTAGGAAATATGTATAGTTGACAGGCTGGAAGTCAAGTATCCAAATTATTTTCCCACACGGATTTGCTGTATGACTTTCACCAAGTCCTTTTTGTTTCAGCTGCCACATTTGTGGTCTGGGAGGAATGACGTGCTTACCATTAGAAATGAAAATGTGCCAGTGAGGTAGTGATGGTGTTTTGTAGTGCAAGATTAAAGCCCATTCTTTTCTTTCCTTGGAAGTGTATCTAATGGCAGCGAGCTGTGCCAGCTGGACACCACTTGTGGGATAAGTCTTTCATTACACACAGCTGGCTACACGTGGAGTAGCATCAGTGGAGTTGGGCTCCATGCAGCCTGTCCAGTTTGCTCAAGCCACCTGTCAAAATCCCCAGCTATTCCCCAGCTGCACCTAGAGATTGCTTCCAGCTGCCCCTTGTCCTGAGGCCCATAGCTCCCCATGGCAGCTGGTTTCATTCCTTTCCTGGAAGTCCCTGTCTTCCAGGAGGGGATGAGGAGGCAGTTCCTGCTGGCTTCCCATTGTGTCCCTGCAGTCCTTGCCACAAAACTGGGTAATTCATTCCTGAGTGGCCACGTCACCTTCCCTGCACAGCACCTCATCCTCAGGAATGACCTTGAAAGGCTGATTCTGTAGATGAGTCTATGCATTGGAAATTTGGTGCATTGCTCTTGGGAAAGGTTGTCAGCAAGGTGACCAAGTGAGCTGATGCTAGTTTCACTGCTGATAGACAAGCACTCTTTCCAACACTGTCGCTGCTCATCTAGGCCAGACCTGAACTTAGTCCCAGATGTCTCTTCAATTACACTGCTCCAAGCAGGCTTATCCTGTTAAAACATTCCCTTAATAGTGAGTTGTCAATTCTGGATAAGGTTTTTGGCTAGATAAAATTAAGACAGTAATTCAGTTTCTGTGTCTGTTCAGTTCTGGGCTTCTCACCCCACCGATACAGGTGTTGATTAATGAAACCATGAGCAGTCACGGAAATGGCTTTTGCAATGTAACAGTTGTGCAGGGAATACTGGTTTGAGATGCCAATTCTTTTATAGCTAATGCTGAGGTGGGCTCTGTGAAAGCTTCTACGAACCACAGTTCCCTCTTGTAGAAGTAGCAAATACAATATCTGTTGTTTTGATCCTGAAAAGAAAAACGATTGTGGATAAAAGTTCACTCTGACATTTTTACCACTGGATTTTAGTCATAAAATTGAGTGGTGGGCTGGAGTTCCTTGTGCAACTGGAGAGAGATGCCGAAATGGGGCTTGATGCCTTTAGAAAGAGGTATTAACTCTCATTTAAACTATGTGGACTTTTTGTAGCAATGCCTTTTGTCATAAGTAGGTGTAAGAATATCTTTCCATTACTAACTAGTAATGTTTAAATAAAATCATTTCTAAAAATTCAAATCTTGCCCTCAGTAATCATTATAATGCCTGTTTGGGAAAATACTGCATTTCTCTTCCCCCAAGCATATTTATTCCTTTTTTTTTTGGTTGGGAGGTATTCCCTTTTTGTGGGGAGTCTGATAAAATTGGAACCATATGGCAGACCTATAGTGCACCTTCTAGTTGTAGTCTTCTTTGGACTTCACCAAATTAATTATATCACAGGATTTGATATATGCTGAACAGAACCAGCTGCCATAGTAATTCCAGAAAAATTGCTTAAACAGTGGCTATGAAGTTGTCTTTGACCAGTATATTTTTTGCAGAAGAGCACGCTGATGACACTATTGCCCCCTGTTGTTAAGAGGTATTAGGCTATTTTGCAGATCAGCCACATTTAATTCTGTAGTACTGACTGTCCATACAGGGTTATCTTACTTAGCATAAAATGGTTGTTAACATATGTCAGCAGTCTGTGTTAATACATCAAGTTCAATCATTTTGGTTCACACAATCCAGAACCAGGGTCTCTTGAGTGATGTGTGGAAGGTACACCAGCATATATGACATTAGTACAAACAGTAACTCACTGAAGTTGGTCAAGAAAATACCTGAATGGCTTCCCTGTTGCCACAGGGCTGTGTGCCTTACCTCACTTAACAGAAAAACAAGGTGGCGGGGTAGGAACTTGGGCCAAGTGCTAGAAGTAAGTTCATTTTGTGAAAATTAATTTTGGGCTCTTTTACACACAAATGAGGCAAAAATAATGTACCTGTGCTGCAGAGATAGCTTTTGAAATATAAAGGCATAGCATGACTTACTTCAGGCTCCAGTTTAATTGGAAGGCAGTGCAATGTTACTCATTTCCTTTGACTTCATTTACATTAGATGCTTTATGTGTTTGAAGGTAGAAGAGGTGCTTACTGATGGACATCGAATCATCACTTTCCGCAATGCTACTAAAAAAAGAGATCAGTGCTGATAAAAGGATGACAACAATTAGCTTTTTCAATGGAGATGTAAAGAAGATCATGCCAGATCAGAGTGGTGTGTAACACTTTTTTTTCTTTTAAGGAAAATAAAATGATTAAACGATTTTCCAACAAGGTCCTATCCTTTATCTTGATCTATCGGTTCTGGGAGAAATTGATGAGGAAGGTGTTGGTGTAACAACCCTGAGCAGCAAAACTGCTTCATCTACAAGGACAAAAGTGGAAAGTGACGAAGGTAACAGTCAAAGAAGGAACAAATGGGTAGTTGGCCAAGCAGATTAAAGGGGACTGAAAGAAGGAAAGGGGCAGGGGCAGCCATCTGAAGCAAGAACTGGTTTTTATACATTTGTAGGGTAGGTAGCACAGAGGGTTCTTCCCTCTTGGCATTATGTAAATACAAATAGTTAAAAATAACGTGAGCTAGAGTGGAAATAAATGAGGCCTTGGCAGCAGTGGGACTATTTTAAATTAATAGTGCATGGATGGGAGCAAAGGCAAAGAGGTGGGAAGATGACTTTCATGTGTGCACTGTTCTCTTCTACGCTACAGAGATGAAAGTAGCATCAGCTAGACACAGCCATGAGGGGGTGGTGGTGGTGGGGGTGAATGAGAGGAAGGAACAGTAATGCAAACATAGCTACTTTTATGGATGGCAGATAAAGAAAATGACCTTGAAATGACTTTTTTAAGATGGCTTATTTTTAAGCACATTGTTATGGTTGAATCTGCTTACGCAAATATTGTGAACATGCTGCAAACGCTTCACTCTCCTTCCAGATTTATTATTATGCAGACGCACAGACAACCCACACTGCTTATCCAGCTAGCCTGGAGGTGCTGCAGTTCCCTGATAATCAGATAGGTATGCAAGAGCTCATAAATGTGAACTATATGTGCAGGAAGGTTTCTATTATGAAAGTGTCGTCTGATTCTGATTCCAGCAGATTTGGTATTATCTTCTCATTTCGCATTGTCTTTGCATTTCACTTCCAGTACGTTCCATCACTTTACTGCTCAATTTTCTCCTACAAAGCAAAGAAAATAATGAGATGAAAATGCATCTCTTCTAATTCTGGTTATCTGATTATTTGATTCTTTAATTTCTTTAGCAGTATGCTGGATATCATTTCCATCCTCACTAAAATGTCAAAAAAAATCAGATTTAGCTCTGTGTAAAGCAACATGAAAGAAATTTTAGACAGACTTGTTATATCTTCTTTTCCACAGAAAAATATTATCCTGGTGGCACAAAAGAAATTGTGTTCCCAGATCACACAGGGAAATGCCTCTATAGTGATGAATTCAAGGAAACTTTTTTCCCAGATGGTACAGTAGTAAAAGTAGAAAAGTAAGTCTCGTGTTAATGACAGGAACCAGGCATTGGACACAAGCGCAATGACACTGACATTTAAAACAGTGGTTGGATTCTGCATGGCTGGGAAATTTTCAGACGAAAGGAGAACACATTTGTAAGATAATGAGGGTTTTGCTACAGTGAGGCACTGAAAATTGTGAGGACTCCTGAGCTCTTTTCCTAGCTTTTTGGTTCCCTTTCTGATCTTGGCCAAGGCATTTCATGTATTAGCTCTCTATTTCTCCATGTAAAATGAGGAGAAGCAACAATAGGACTTTCTTACACATGCCTTTTCTGGGCTTAGGGAGGATCCTGTTGTAAAACAGATTTCCTGCTTGCAAAATACCTTGAGATCCCTGCATGAAGAAGTAATGTAAAATGCAGGTCTCACCATCCATTAGGTATTATACTATAGAATCATAGAGTTGTTTAGGTTGGAAAAGACCTTTAAGATCATTGAGTCCAACTATTAACCTAGCACTACCAAGTCCACCACTAAACCATGTCCCTAAGGACCACATTCACATCTTTTAAATACCTCCAGGGATGGTGACTCCACCACTTCCCTGGGCAGCCTGTTCCAATGCCTAACAACCCTTTTGGTGAAGAAATTTTTCCCAATATCCAATTTAAATCTCCCCTGGTGCAACTTGAGGCCATTTCTTCTCGTCCTATAACCAGCCACCTGACAGAAGAGACCAGCCCCCACCTCACTACAACCTCCTTTCAGGTAGTTGCAGAGAGCGATAAGGTCTCCCCTCAGCCTCCTTTTCTCCAGGCTAAACAACCCCGGTTCCCTCAGCCGCTCCTCATCAGACTTGTGCTCCAGGCCCCTCACCAGCTTCGTTGCCCTTCTCTGGACACGCTCCAGCGCTGAAATGTCTTTCCTGTAGTGAGGGGCCCAACACTGAACACAGGACTCGAGGTGCGGCCTCACCAGTGCCGAGTACAGGGGGGGTGGTCACTTCCCTGCTCCTGCTGTCCATGCTATGTAGTGAAGTACCTTTGTATTGAAATCTTATTGTGAGATCAGAACTCTAATGGCATCCCATGTAAATTCTGAGGTGAATGATAACCTATGTGAGAAAGTTTCCACTTGACATTATTTGCCACTTTCATCATGTCACATTAGACAGCTCAGGGAGACAGGTTAATAACAGACAGTGCCTTCTCATCACTTCATTCATTGCTATTTCTTTCAGGAATGGAGATAAAACAGTGGTATTCAGTAACAACCAAAAGGAGATTCACACTGTGCAGTTCAAGAGGCGGGAGTACCCAGATGGCACTGTCAAAACCGTGTACTGCAATGGCAGACAGGAAACCAAGTATGCCACTGGACGAGTTTGAATCGAAGATGGAGAGTGTAGTATCATCCTAGATAAGAAGTGATTCCTCCCCTCAAAGGGCTGCACTGTACGTAAGCAGCTCATTTTCTTGGCAGGTCAGAACTGTTAGGAAGACCTAAGCCTTGTGAAAATGAATGAATGGATGTAGTGCTGAACTTCACTTTGGCTCAGTGACTGCTGCTTAGTTTGGAATAACCATACCCCAGTGAAATGTCTCTTGAGTGAGACTTGAAGGAGATGCAGTCATGCCCTCTTTGTGTATGTAACATTAAAATAAATATCCATAGTACTTCTCATCAAAGTGTTCATTTCATGATACTGGTCACACTTCCCCTTGTTTTACTGCCAGTTAGTTACAAAAGTGACTACAGTTAAGGAGCATGGCATAAGAACCTGAAATCTACAAAGCTTTTTGAATTTCAATTCAGTGCTCCCTCATGCTGACTAGAACAAATCTATGTGGTTTGTTTTTTTTTTCCCTCAGTTAACCATCAGGATTGTTTTCAGTTTCATTGGCTTCTTTGGAGCAGAATATCCCAGCTTGTATCAGGCCTTATCATGAGCTGTACGTTAGTCCAAAACCTGAGCAGGAGTTGAGTAAACAGTCACAGCTCTGGATGTCCCTTCCAACCTAAATTATTCAGTAATTATATGGTCATAATTGAAGAGCTCTGTCTCGTGCATTTAAAGACAAACTGTAATGTTTATTCCATCCTGGTCATTATTCTGGATTAAACAGCCCTTTCTTCTTTCTCCAGCAGTCTTTCATCAAACCTCCTCTGTGTTGCTGTTTTTGAATTAACCTCTCCCACTACTGCCTTTATTCTTCCAGTAGTGCAGAAACATTCCTGCTCAGTGAATCTCTCCAGCTTTAAGGCTCTTTGGATGGCACTTGATACCTAGGGGGATTTATCATTTACCAGATGCTGCTTTCAACTGCCTTCCCTGTAGACTGCCTGTCCATCATCTGTCTTGAATTTTTCCAAAGCACTGAAGCATTTCCCCTGTAAAGTTCAGGTCATTACCTGCCCATTGACTGAGAAGACCAATTATGTCCTTGTGCCCTTCAAATTCCTATAGCAACAAACACACTTTCATAGCATGCTGCTTTAGCCTTTTCTCACACCTAAGTGCAAAATAATTGCAAGATTATGGAATTCCTCTTTCTTCTCTTCAGTTTTCAGTGGGTCAGTCTATTGAGAAATCACCATTCAAATTACAGAGCATCCTTGGAAGAAATAGATTGAATAGAGCAAGAAGCTTTGCTAATATCGATCATACACATGCTTCAGTTTATGAATTTAATTATGATGCTGTGAGCATCCACGCAGTTTGATGTTGGCTGGTGTGATAATAAAATTGCATTATTTTTCCTTTACTCTTGTATATCAAATGAGCAATTTATAAACCTGTGCTTTTCACTACTGAAATATTTGATACATTTTATGTGTTTTGCAAAAGGAAACTAATTAAAAGAAAACCAACATATCATTCTTTTCCATATGTTTCACTAAGAATTTCAGTTCAGTGCTGCCTTGTGCTGACCAAAACAAATCTAGGTTGATTTTTTTTCCTCAATTAAACATCATGAAAAAAGTGAATGTGATTAATGTTTTCAGTTTGGCTGGGAAACTAGATGTGATACTCATGTTTTCTAAAGGACCACTGATTTTATTCCCAGGAATTCCTTTTAACAAAAGGTCCCTGTTCTCCAGTTAATATGCTGACATTCTCTTTGTTTCCATAGTAATACAGAAAACAGGCTTTGTTTGCAGCTTTTAGCTTTAAATCACTGTTTGCCATTCAATAACCTGTGTATATAATCCCTTCTAAATTAAATAAGGAACAACTTTGCTTGTACGCTGCTTGTTCCTTCCTTCATTAAGCACTCTCGACTGTACTTGCAGGAAGCATTTTGATTCTGGAATAATTCTGCCTATGGTCCTGCACAGGTGTAACACATAGGGGATATGTGCTAGTCAGCCTCTAAAACTGCGCATGCAGCGATGCATGTGTGCAAACACCTTGCTGAGGTATGCATTCACATTGCTAATGCATGCATTCACCTTGTTAACACCTGCTTACAGGGAGGTTCTAATGGTACCTAAGTACGGGCCTGGTTTACTTTCTGGCAAATCAACGACAAACCTTCCATTGGTGAAATCAAAGTGGGAGACCGCCAAGGATTTCACAGTACTTTTGCCAACCCACGTCTGGCCACTGTCTTTACCGAGACATGGTTGTCTAGTGATATTTTATAGTAGAACAGCAAAGGGATTATTGAAATAAGGGGTACAAATGGAGGAGACAGAAGAACACCTACATAAATGACAAGCTCTGTCAGGTATGTTATAACTGGGAGTCCTTCATAGACCATTCATGACACACGCCACATTATATTTCACAGCTCATTCTCACACCCCATCTGCTCCACCTTCCACTTGCATTAGTTAACCAGAAGCAGTAATGGCTCTACCAGCTATAGTTCACAGTTGTAGGAACACAAATAATCCAAATTGAGTGTGACTGCATATGTACTTAAACTGTAGCAATACACATACCTGCTTTACTAGGTTTTTTGTCCTAGAGGGTTTATAGTGAACAAATTTTAATGAATCCTTCAGGGAGATGGAACACACTTGGCAAACCTCAATTCTCGTCTTTCCACAGGTTTTCTCACATTAGCAGAAGCATGCTACAGCCCGTATTTGGCCTAAATTTTGATTCAAATTTAGAATACACTGTGACTTCTGAACAGAGTTACTTCCATTCTGACAGCTGGGGGCAGCAAAGGGAAGGGCAGTATTTTGACCATCATCTCAAAAGCTTCAGTTCAGCGTTAGTATTTTTCCATGCACAGCTGATCACCAGTTGTATTGCAAGCAAAAGAAAGCTGCCTAACTACTGTACCCATCGGGTGGCTAATGCAGAGTCTGTAAGAGAGAGGTATGAGCCAGTCTTCTGAATGTGGTATTTGCAGTTTATATTCTGCCCTCTGATAACAATTTTCTGTTACTTTGGGAAGCCTAATTACTTCTTTATTAAGAGTTTATCTGATACAAAACACTGGAGCAGTAGATACATTTTTTAAAATTACTCTCCATAAGAATTTCTACAGAAACCTACTGGTCATAAAATGAAAGTTATTTCATACTGTTGTTTCATACAATGCAAAATTAATTTCTGGAAATGAATGTTGGGAAGCTCACTGGATTCTTCAAAGACATGATAGTTTTGTGTCTTTCATATTACCTGCACCTTTGTAAACTGAGTGCATGTTGAATGCTCCCTGGTATAATGTGACCAGTTTTTCAAGTCATAAAGCCCCCTTAATTAGGAAAAGAAAAGAAGCAAAGATCGCTGAGAAAAATAATAAACAAAGACTGGCATTTCTGAGGATGTTTTGAGAAATGCAATTCTCCATTTTTATTCTGGGATTACTTTAATATGGCAAGAATTACTTTAAAAAATAAGTACTATAACTATAAAAAATAATCTCTCATGGTAATTGCTAAATTACGATTTTAAAATTGTGTATTGAGATATCTTTCTAATACAATTTCAGTGTACAACTCCCTCCTTCCAGCTAAAGTTGTCATTTATGATATGTCTATATAACCTAACATCATGAAGTTACACAGAAGTTAAATAGCTTACCTTTTTCTTTGTGTTCTGCTGTTTTTGATGGTAACTGCTCACTAATTTGTTTATTTCCTTTGTGATGCTCTTTGTATCTGTCCCACCTCTGCAAGCTTGAAGTGCAGCTTCATTGAAAGGAAAAATAAGGATGAAATCTCCTACATGGGGGATAGGCCTCTTATCAGCGAGGAAATAGAGGCGTGTAGGTAACTTGTAGTTGCAGAAGTCAGATGTAGGTAACCAGCGGCTGAGTTGGGCAGACGTGTGGAGAATACCTAGCTCCTTGGAGTTGTTTATTTTTAGCTTCAGCTTTTGCTTGGGAGGGTATTTTTGGCATGTTCATCCTCTCCCACAGCTGGGAAGTCAGTGTTTTTCTTGGATGTGCTCTGGCAGTTTTCTTGGTCAGGGCAGCCACCTAACGAATTGATCCTCTTGCAGCCTGCAGGGCAGGTTGTACAAAAGAAGCAGAAGTATATTTAGCCACTTTTTGGCAAGTGAGTAAGCCAGGAGTCTCCTCAGTGGCACTCTCACCAGCTGTGCTCCAGGGCATCTGCCTTCTGCCAGCCTTTATCCTGGCTGCTTGGTTTTGCCTGACAGTGTCAGTCTGCTTGTAGTTCAGCAGTTCAACAATATCATGAAGAAGTTTTCTTTTCACAGTGTCATCAACAGAACAGTCTAAACATAAGGCTGGATTGTAGTTGACTTTTAGAAAAGTCACGGCTTGAATTTGTCATCAATCAAGATGTCAAAGCCAAAGAGCTCAAAGCAATTGGAAGCCACTGGCAAGGGGGTTACTGCAAGCAGGGTGAGAATCACTATGTTATTGATCTTCTGCCAGAGGACCATGTCATCAACCCCAAATATTCGAAGGTAAGAACGAAATTTGCTGAATGTCCATTTGCAGCCACAGCCAATCCCTTCTTTGTATTTTTTATATGAAGCTCTGTATTTGTTGATGCTGGTGTTTGTTAGGTGGCCATAGACATTGTCCAGAGAACCAAGGTCAAACTTTTCAGTGGCAAACCTTACCAGTCCTTCTTTGTAAGTGTAAATGGTGAAGTGGCAAAAACTGGTGACACACACATAAAGGCGCAGATCCAGTTTATAGCCTGAAATGAGCAAGGGGTTGCTAATGTACTTCTGCACAATGACTGTACAGTCATATACTAAGCCTTTAATGTCTTGGAAGATGAGTATGCCCCTTCCACAGAAGAGATCCACAGGCTTGCAAATCCAGTAGCTAGGTCTTCTGCCTACTGACTGTCTCTCCTTGCTGTATTCTGCTATAAATTTGACATAGTCATTGGGCATGATGAATGCCACTGGACTAAATTCATACAGCCCTGATCCATATGCTCCTTTCATACGTTTCAGATGCCTCACCAAGTAGTCTTTTCTGGTGATCTGGACAGCTTCTGGGTAGTGGTTGAGTCTCTGCCATGGTTTAATGCTGTGGTGGTCTGTCTTGCGGAAAGGTGAGTTCCGTCAGTACAGGTTCCACTCTGTGTCATCTTGCTCCTTTTTGTCAAATTCAGTCCAGCCGCGTTCCAGTAAAACCTCATGGACTATTGCAGGGACATTCTCATGGAGACGGAACACCAATGTCCTCAAGATATCTCTTGTATCATAGTCATCTGCCATAATTTCCATCTTACTAGCTGAAAGAATCACCAGGAAGGAAACAATGAAATTAATGCCACAGATTGTGCTAGCAGTCATCACCTTCACTGCATTCTTAATATCTGTCACTCTCAACATATTCTGAAAGCACGTTGCCCCCGTGTGCGTCTATGGTCCACAACTGAGAAGTCAAAGACTGTGTTTAAGCTGAAAGATATGTAAAAGGGCATTGATCCAGATAGCTGTTAAGGCAGCACAAAGCACTGAATGCTGCAAAGATATACGTCTCTGCACTTCATTTACTTTTTCTTTGAGGTAGCTTACTACAGCAGTAATTGTCCCAAAGCTTTTGTAATTCTTGGATACTTAAGACTTTTTCTTTTTGTTTTTTGCAGCTGCTTCAGCCTAATGACTGGAACTTTGTCTAGCAAGACTTACTTTGCACTGCTGCATTACTGAAACATTCTGCTAATTTAGCATGTTGCCCTGCTCTGAGCAAACTCTCTTGGTTAAGATTGTAAAGCCTGATGCAAAACTGATGGTAGGCAGTAGGAAAATGCCTGTTGATTCCAATGCTCTTTTCCTCCTGACATATGCTGATTTAACTCACTGATAATCTTCTGCTATTCCTCCAGTGAGCTCCTCCCCAGTTCCTGAAGAGCAGGGCACATTCTTGTCTCATCACCTTCCTCTCAAGAAAATAATGTTCCATAGAAATGTATGTAGATTCTGAATGAAATGCCATTTCCCACTATCTATAGTGGAAGTAGATCATGGTCCCCATCTATTTTTATGGGTAAGGAATGCATTTTGAGTTATTTTGGGCATAGTGATTCTCATATAAACAGTTCATGAAGTGTGCTCTTCCATCCCCAGCTAGTTCAATATATACAAGACTCAAACTAAAACACCTGTCTTACTGGCTGGTGACATAGCAGACAAAAAGTCCCATGGACCTGTAGATTTGAGAGTGTTGCTGTTTCTCCGTTTTAAATTCCTGAAACCCTACGGAGCTGCTCTTCAGGATTAGCCTCCATGTTTGGAACAGAGAGCGTCTTGGATGAGAGAAGTGTGTTCGTACGGAGGACCATTCTGACACAGCATTAACATACTGACCTCCACCTCCTCTTAGAAAGTAGCAAGCAAAAGAAATACAAAGTGGGCAGGACATACACTAGACAAGACTCCTTCACATTCTATTACCACAGAAACATCCTTGCCCTTTCTTTTCAGGTTGAGAGGTTTTAGACTCCAGAATGAGTAGCCTCTGCCTTCCAAACAACTACAGAAACCAAGGGAACATGTCGCACCTGGAATTACTCAATGCAATGTGCAGCTGAGTTGGCCAGGGATGCTTTTTCTGTGGAAAAATTACAGTTTGTTGAAATGGAAAACTTTTTTCCAGAGAACAAAAGTAATCTTTTGCCAGCTTTTTTATTTCATTTGAATTTTCTTGTTTTGAAATTGTCAGAATATCTTATTTTTATTTTTTTAAAAGACATTTCAGAAACTTTTTTAAAATGCTAGTTTAGTTTTAAAAAAGCCCAAATGTGAAATGAAATGCTTTACCATTATCAAAATGTAAATTAACATAATTCAAAAGTTTTGCAAGTCACAAAACAGCTTAAGAATCCCATTATTATAATTGAATGTGAAAAACAATTAAAAAATTCTTGCAGTATGAAAAAACGTTTCTCTCTCCACTCTGACATTTGGTGACTCCCTCGTATGATGTACCTATGTCTTGGCTGTCCAATGCCTTCTGCCGCTGCTGCTAACAGGCTCTGAGGGGTAGCCACAAAGCAGTCACAGAGCTCTTCTACAAGCAGTGTTGTGGAGTTGTGTTACAATGCGGAGAGCAAACTCACGAGAGTCTCTACGGGGGCTTGATGGGGGGAAGCTTTTAGAGAAGGGTCCAGGAGGTATTTCAGGAAGGCTAGCAAGCAGGGCAGCGGTGTTAGAAGTATATGGCTACTTTACCATAGGACTGTAGTACGTAGGTTAAAAACAACCATGGACCATCTTATATCCTGTAGTAAGGGAATGATTGCCTAAAAATGAAGGGATCTGAAGCAAGGTTTGGTCCAGGATATAAGGAATGAGGCTCCTATTGGAAAGGGACTTTAGGCCTCATTAATGGGCTGAGATTGTAGCCAAAATTTGAATTTCTGTATACGATGACTTTCTATATTCCAAAGTAATATGTAATTCTCTATTCCAATAGTAATACATATATTAATATATTTAGTGGTATTTTACAGTCAGACTTGCAGTACCCTTCCATCTCAGGTTTAAGCTAGTGTTGGAAGGGAGCAAGATGTAAACTGCACTGGGATTATTTCTCTGAATCCCCTTAGAGATCAGATTCCCTCCCTGTACAGACTGCAGTTGAATTCTCCTTAGTGAGAGCTTTTCTTGGGTGAGGGGTTTATAGGGAACAGGAGAGAAACATAAGTAGGTACTGAAGTGTGGTCATGATGTAATAGGACTTACATAAAATACCACGAAGGGGAAAGTAGTCTTGCTGTGTCCCTTGCAGTCAGTGCTTCTTTTCAGACCCCAGGAAGCTGGGGGCTTGCTGCTGAGCTTGCACACAAACCTCATGTGGTGGTCCCAGGAAATATTTGTTATCTTTGCTTCCACTTTCTTTCCTAGGAGTTCTTTTTCCTGTCTGATTATTAAACAGCACTATGTCACATGCTAAAAAACCCTCAAACAAACAACTACACAAAACTAAACAAGTTCTATAGTAGCCAGTTCAAATCCTTGGGCAAAGATTGTTAAATTAAAAAAGAATTATGTAATTGAAAGTAGCCATGCTAAGCATTTGGACGAGTCAACTTACAGACTGCAGTTAGCTTTGTCTTGCTCAACATTTTCTGCTAGCAGTGTTTCAGTGAAAGGCACTGTTGTATGTGAATTCAGTGTGTGGTAAACTGTGCCATCACGGTCTCCACTAGGTAATCATAAATTAAGCTGTTAGTAATGTCTGAACAATGAAGCCTTCTTTGGTGGTTTGTTCACGTCAGCTTGTATTAATGGAACATCTTTTATAACTCTGGCATTCAGGGAGTAGTTTACAGGAAATTGGCTCATCAAGCCTAGACATAACAAATGTCAGCTTTCAATTCCCTGGTAATTAAGTACAAAGAAAATAAAATGTTTTAACTAACAAAGAACACCTATCCCCTTTTAATGAAGCCATGTAACATAAACAGAAGCTCTTGAAGTGCAGTTATGAAACACTAACTCTAGGATTAGGCATTGGTCTAAACAAATGAATGCAAATTTCACTCACTTTGTTGTCATGATTTACCCCCAGCCAGCAACTAAACACCACACAGCTGCTCACTCAATCGCCTCCCCCCCACAGTGGGATGGGGGAGAGAATCAGAAAAAAAGTAAAACTCATGGATTGAGGTAGGAACAGTTTAATAGAACAGGAAAGAAGAAACTAATAATGATAATAACAACAATAATAAAAGGATTGGATTATACAAGTGATGCGCAGTGCAATTGCTCACCACCTGCTAACCGATGCCCAGTTAGTCCCCAAGCTGTGATTCCCCCCAGCCCCACTCACCCCAGTTCATATACTGGGCATGATATCATATGGTGTGGAATATCCCTTTGGCCAGTTTGGGTCAGGTGTCCCAGCCGTGTCCCCTCCCAACTTCTTGTGCTCCTCCAGCCTTCTTGCTGGCTGGGTATGAGAAGCTGAAGAATTCCTGACTTAGTCTGAACACTACTTAGCAACAACTGAAAACATCAGTGTGTTATCAACATTCTTCTCACACTGAACTCAAAACATAACCCTATACCAGCTACTAGGAAGACAATTAACTCCATCCCAGCTGAAACCAGGCCATTGGTATAACTGTGTGCCCAGATGAATGCCCTTCTCTTCATTAGTCTGCATTCCCAGAGGGCTCTGTGTTCAGCCCATTCCTTAACAGCTTGGAAACCCACCTGTGTGTTTGCAGACATTATTCCACAATGCAAAAACTGCTACAGCTGTCTCTGACTGCGATTGATTTTAACACCTACCTTCCGCTGTTGCTGACCGGCACCCAGAAGCAGAGACCTTTGCCCTGAGGAGAGCAGGATGCCATCCTCTGCGACCTCACGGCTCCAGGCCTGTGCAGTCACACCAATGCTGTGGAGGCAGACGGTGCGCCGGCGTGCCCAGGGAAGTGCTCACGTGAGCTCGGGCTTCATGCTGACCACAGCTGCTTCCAGTTGCTCAGTTTTACACCTATGGGAGGAAATAACGGTCCTTTAATGGTTAGACATTAAATGTGCCTGTCTGCTGAGTTAATGCGGAATGCCTCTGTGTAATTAAACTCAGCAGACTGACTGGCGGTCTTTCCTATCGTCTTTGAGTCCTAAGGGTCACAGATCATAACACGGGTCTAGCAGCTGCCCGCCGTGGGATTCAGTTTCATAAATAACCATTTTAATTATTTCTTGAGGTGGTGGTTTCTCTGTGGTACACCATCCAGGTTCACCCTGTCTGTCTCAGGCCACAGAGCTTCATCCGGTGACTCTTGCAGGCAACTGGCGTTGGGCTGCAGCCAGGGCACAGGGCTGCCCACCGCCAAGGGCACTTTGTCCGGCACTCTGGTGGCACGCAGTCTGTCAGCGGTGAGACACTGCTACCAGCATCAAACAAACGTCCCCGAAGGCACAGCAGCGAGGCTGAACTGGCACACATAGTGTTTCTGTTAGCAAAAGTATTAGTATTTAAAGCCATGGTCGCTGGGATGGGGGCCTGCCTGAGCCCCTCCGGCCGCACATCGTACCCGGGCCCGGCCGGACCCGCAGCCGGCCTGCCCTGCTCTCCTACAGGAGAGCCCCCTCCACCACCACCCCTCCACTGGCTCCAGCCTGCCCCCAGCCGGAGTAGCCAGCCGAGACAGGTGGGCGGGCACGGGGGGGCCTGGAAGGGCCGGCGGGCGGCCGTGGAGCATTGCTTGGCGATGGGGAAGGCCGGGCGGGCCCTCCCGCAGGCCGAGGCCAGAGGCGTAGGTGAAGGCTCTCAGCAGAGCTCGCCCCCGCTGCCCCGTTTTTTCCCTTGCAGGGGTTGGGGCTGTTTGTTGTTTTAACCGCCCGCAGCGTTTTTCCCGAGCCTCCCAGGGAAGATGCAGACCCAGGGCGCCCAGAAGGGGGAAAACCTGTCACCTGCAGCTCCCCCCTCTGCATCGCTCTTCTCCCGCTGCCCTCGCTCATGGTGCTCTCTGCGGCACGCCAGTTCAGCCCCACCAGCTGCCAGGATGGACCTCCGTCCCGCAGACCTCGTGGAGGAACCTGCTCCGTAGGGCCATGTGCAGGCAGGGGCAGGCGTGGGTGTCCTGGGAGTTGCAGATGCCACTTGAGGCCCTGCATGTCTCCCCCCTCCTGTGCGTGCATCTGAGACCCTCCAGCTGCTTGGAACTTTGGCTCATGCCACGAGACACCATGATGTTATGTAAGCAATTACTTGATGTATCAATATTAATTACTTGAACCACACTAGCTTACATTGCAAATGAATGCCATGATCCACAGGCTCCCCACCACCTACATCCTCAGCAGAGATTGGTGTGTGACCCAGCCTCGGCCCCTGAAGTCTCTGGAAAAATGGCTCAGCCGACCTTTCTCAGGGCCTCTCCTCCTGTCTGGCATAGGTGGCCCTTCACTCAGTGTCCTCATTACCTGCATTGTCTCATGGTTCTCTTGCGTGAAGGCCTGACTCTCCTTCCATACTTCTAGATAACAACAGTTTGGGACTGAGGGTACCAGGGAACACACGGCATTCAGTAGAAAAACATTAGCAGGCTTATTACCCATTGCCAGGTTTAGAGCCCTTGAAGGTTTTGGGCACATGACTGGGGAGGGATTCATCTGGCTACAACTTCAAACCACAAAGCTAGTGTCCACCGAGATGTCTACACCTGCTCTCGTTAACCTCACGCAGTCGGAGTCGGACTGATAAAAGCTATTGTTTCACTGCAGCACGAACACTGTTGTTGCTGTGGGTGAAGTAAGAGCTTGTGTGCTAGTGAAACATGGCGTGAAGAAAGGTGAGTCTATCTGCACCCTACTGCTAGTTGAGGCCTCAGCACAGGCAGACCTATGCTGCTCGCTGCCTGCTAGACTGAAGCACGGCTTGTGGAGCCTTCCTTGGCCATGAAAGGGCAGAGGCCTCATGCCACGGCAACCTCTGCAGCCACAGTAGTTTTGCCATATGTATTTCCAACAGAGATTAACAGCATGCCTTTGAGCTGACAGGGCAAAGGCACAAAAAAAAGGTGGATCTGTGAGGGAGCCCACCTGTTGTCTTATTTTCTGCAGGACATAATGAGCTCTACTTAATTGTACGACCTGGAAAAGAAGCTTATAATTTGAAAAGCCATGAATCAACACAGGTGAAGTCTGGAGGGGAGTCTAGATGCTTGGGAACAAGAAATGTTAGAGATAGTAAAGTAGCATGAAAGGTACTGTTACTTAAAAGCCCTAACAATTTGGGGATTTTTTTTTCCCATAAATTGTATTATTGATTTCTATCATGTTGTCATGCCATATGGTGCCTCATCCTGCTGTTATGGTTAGTAACTGAGAAGTAGTTTCAAATGTTAGCCCCATGGCATGCAGCAACTTAACTAGCCATGTAGTTTATTTCCAGGGGTAGCACTAATCTTGGAGATGAACAGCATTTGTCTTCAATTCCTTTTATGCTGCCTGCCTCACACAGAGGATCTCATCATAGTGTCATTACCAGTAATGATCATGGTATCTGTACAGTGCTTTCTCATCAAGATGTAGGGATGCTGCCCAGTAACTGCAATGTAGCACTCCTCTCCT
This sequence comes from Pandion haliaetus, assembly GCA_013401275.1. NCBI lineage: Eukaryota > Metazoa > Chordata > Aves > Accipitriformes > Pandionidae > Pandion > Pandion haliaetus. Next base: position 231,742 of record VYZV01038574.1, on the reverse strand, counting down.
TGCAGTAACACCACAAAAATCCAAATCTGGGAACAATATAGTATGGATAAAACTAAACAGAAGTTGAAATGAGATGAGGGAGATCCTCACCTGAGCCACTGCTAGATGCCTATAGGTCTCAAGGAGATACTACAGCATAGGTCCATCTTCCTTTTCTCCTTCTCACTCTATGACTTGCACTGTTATTTGCATCCGCTTCATGGCTTGGTACCCCAAGTAACATGCCCTGGCTGCTTATCTTGAAAACAGCTCTGTCCATGGATGGGAAAGTGGGGAAAAAAAAAAAAGTTCATCATGATGGAAGTATTTGGTCATGTGGAAGGCATCTCTTTTGGGGGAAAGCTGCTGTAAGTGGTGACAGAAAAATTAGAGACAGGAAAACCAAAAGGGAAAGAGTACTGGGATAGAGGGATGACATGGGCAGAAACACAGTTGTCTGCTGACCTAAGACAAGTTGGTTGACTCAGTGGTTAGTGGATTTTGTGGTGTTCAGATAGGAACTGTAGCTATAGCCAGTTTATAACTTGATGTTATTTACAGCAAGTGTTAAAGAATGCAGGGTAAGAACAATGTAAATCTTTATAATTAGTGGTTCCATGAAATGATGTGTTGTCAACAATCCGCTGAGCAACCACAGTTGCTGTTATCTTCTGATTTCACATGTGGGCTTTTCAGGTTTGATTGTAAAATTATGGTACTAGGTCTGATCCACAGATATAAAAATGTGAGGATTTTAAGAGTCTTATTTGCATTTATTAAGACTTCATTAATTAAAAAAAAAGAAAACATTGAGTTGGTCATCCGTATGAAAGGGTGAAGTCAGATAATCTTCCCTTATAAAAGTGAGATGTCAAAGAGATTTTTACTCCTAAGACATTTGCATTATAGTGGCCTTGAAACCTGTCCCTTTACCACCTTTTTTGAAGACAGTACACATTGGAACACCCTTGGAGACATGCCTGTAGGAGCTGGCGAGTTTGCTTTGCCTCCATCTCTCTGACGCTGTTGGATTACATGTGTATTTCCTGGGTGAGGGGTCCTACATTTTCCTTCTTTGTAGCAGTAGGTGTCCCAAGGGAGCTCTTAGCTTCAAGGTATTCAACTGCTCCATACGTCACCATAGACAACACAAGCACAGACAATAAAATGTACAGTTTCATGTAGACTTGCAATTTGGTGCTATAACCAAAGGCCATGACAAATCCAAATGATTCCCAGAGACGGTAATTTGCAAAGGCAGCCTCCTTGTGTTTCTCAAATAAAATGCCATAGAGTCCTAGAAGGAAGGAGAGACACAGTTTGTGAAGATTAAGTCTGCAATCACGTATTTCCTGCAAAGCGAATAAATAGACCACAATGGGGAAGATAGACCCTCTCTCATAAATGTCAGAGAAAGGAAAATACAAGCTTTGCCTTGAAATGTTTTTGTGATCTTGTGAATTGCTGTAAGTGAAATAACAGAGCAAAAATGACAAAATAGAGAATATCAGAGAAAAAGGGAAAGAAAATGGGAGGAAGGAAGAAAGGATGGGCTCTATTGAAGTGAGATGGCAGGAAGTTTATTTTTCAAACTGTCAGCCACGAAAAGGAAGGTTCTTGTGCTAATAAGTGAGTAAGTAAGGAGGAAGAGGAGATGGCCAGCAATGGCCCTTGACACTGTAGAGTCGCCATGTATAAGAAGGTAGAGAAGGTTACAGCAAGTCCTTACAGGCTTTCACAGAACAGGTGATTTTGTCTAGGGACAAATTGTCCTTAGGGACCAAGCTGCTCTTTCAGTGTGGGGTAGAAAGGGTTAAAGAACCATAGGGACCTTCCTGCTTCCATCCTTCACCACTTTTTGTGGGAACCTGCATGGACCCTGCAGGCACTGTCTACCTGTTCTTCGAACCATTTCTTTCACCTGCCTAAGAACACGCAGAAACTGTAAAATGCATGTCCCTTGTTTTCACCAGAACTCGGCTGCAGGGAGCCCCCAGGTGAGGCTCGCACAGTGTTGCTGATGGTAGTAGTGTCTGCTGTTCATACTTGCCAAGTTAAGAGAAACAAACTGATCCAGAACGCTTAAATCAGAAAGTTGAGGAGAGTGCTACAGCTGCGCTCAGATTTAATATGCAGAGGATATCTCTGAGATAACCAGGGTTTCAAATTTTCAGCTCCTGGGTGGGTTGGCAAAAAGAATATCCCTGATACATACAGGACCTCTGGGCAGCAACAGGGACACTTGCTTGACATAGAGACTTAGTTAAACTGATCATCCTAATGCAGTTGTGTTCACTGGGAAGCTCCCGCTGAGTTCAGTCAGCTGCACACCCACACAGCTGGGAGTCAGGGAGGGATTCCCAGCCTCCAGGTCTGACTAGTCGGGCACACAGGGAAGGGGAGCGAGCTTGCTTTCCTCTGGGTGCTGAGCTAGCATTGGTGGTGGTAAAGCAGCATGTGTTTCCACTGACTCGGCTGTGGTGTGCAGAGAGGGAAGGGGGTGGGGGAATATCGTGAACCTTGACTCTTCTCATCCACTTCTCTATCTAACAACACACCTGTTTGAAATATGCGCATTCAGCCAAAAGGCACAGAGGAGTACAAAGTTCTCTAGAAGTCTAGGTAGGCTCAACTAACCCTTCAGTTTTGTTAAGAAGGGGGAGACATCATCTGTATGTAAAAACTTACTGCATCCTCATAACTATAAGAGGACATTTACTGAATATTTCAATTTAGACGTGATGGAAAATCTGGACGAGTGCATCACAAGATGTACTTCGTTCATTAAACTGGCTGAGTGTAGTGTGGTGTGAATTATTTGATAATCCTTCACAGTTTTGCCTAATAAATGAACAAGTATGAGTTGTTCATATAACTTTGCTGATGTACCCTGTTATCTTCTGGAAAGGGATTAGTGAGGAGACTTTAATATAGGAAGATTTCTGATGCCATAACAATTCTATGTGTAAAGATTCTGGCTTTCAGCTGGCACCTGTTTTCCCTTGCTATTTTGAAGCCTTTTTTTCAATCAAAAGAATGGGAGAATTGAGTGAGCATCTAGTCCAAGGTTCAGCTATAGGAAGGGCTGACTTGGCAGGAAAGTTCTTGTTTCCAGGATGCATATGTGGTATTAGTGAGCAGTTACATAGAAGCACAATGGTGGTTTTGCCTGGAACTTAAACATTTGTCCTTATCATAAACACTGTCAAGTGCAGTGTGGCGCAAGTTGCCTTGGCTTTAGCAGGACCTGCTGGGCTGGGTGAATGGAGAGGCTGCTAGGTCTGAATTCTTGCAGCTCACTTCCATGGAAATTATCCTCTCTGTTTACCACTGCCCATTTTCCCAGTCCTTCCCCTGGTACTAGTAGGCATGGGTATATAACAGGACTGCTGGAAATTATTTGAATCCAGGTTTATACAGTTTCCAGACTGATTCATGTCCTTTCTAAAGATGTGTGTCAGCCTGGAAGGAACTTTATTTTACTGTAGTCTGCCCGATAGCTCTTGTGCTACACAATTGTTATACTCCAAGTGCAGTTATTGCTGCGGGGTTAATAATAGCATCTGTGTTCAGGTTAGATAAGGGAGGGCACTACACACTCTGAAATCAAGCAGCTTTCTTTGGAAATAAATGAGAGTGTCCAGTGTACACAAATATATTAGGAAACCTTTAAAATTACTCATCTACTGTGAGCCTATATATCCTCTAGGGGGAACTCCAGTATTAACTATCCACAGCAGGCCAAAGATAAGCTGTTTCGATTACCATGGAATGCCCAAGTATGTGGCACAATGCCATTGTATTTGTTCAGTGGTGAATCTACTGAGGCCCAAGCAGCAGTCATAGGACCCTGCCAAAGGAAGGACCACAGACCTTAGTCCACAGTGGTGTCTTAGAGGTCTTATCTCACCTCATAGCCTTTGGAGCTGGGAATTTCTTATGTGATGTATATCTGTGTAAAACTGATGAAGGGAAGAAGGGATTTAGTCCTAAATTGGCATGTCAAACTGAAGATCCTGTTCTGGGATGCAGCATATGGAGTAATGTCACCGCCCCTCTCTGACAAGGTTTTATGTCATCACTCGACGTTGCAGTGTGACAATGTGACAAAGCAAACTCTATAATTTTATAACTGGGAGCTGTAGAACAGCTGAAGAAGGTACAGACAAAAAAAGATACTGTGCAAGCATAAGGAACATCTGGGGTTTTTTTCCCAGTTAACACAAACTTGAAAGTTTCACAAGCATCCTGCAGGAATCTGGGAATGTAGATGACCTGTTACAGTGCTGTAATAGAGGTCAGTTTTGTCACTTAGATGCTAGGCTCACTTGCCATCCAGTAAGCATGAAGCATTGTCCACCAACTATGCGTCATCTTGGGGCTGGGAACTGCAGCCACTTCCCAGCCACGTTCTCTGACACTTAGGTCCTCTGTACTTACCCCTTTTTTCCTAACAAGGGCATCAGGTCCCTCTTTGTCAGGCATGCAGGGACCTTAGAGAGGAGATGTCCTTCTCAAAGGACATCTCTAACATATGTAAATCCCTGAAGAGATTGGCCTGAAGAGCCAGGCTCTTTTCAGTAGTGTGAAAAGTGGGCAAGAGGCGATGGGCACAAACTGAAACACAGGAGGTTCCCTCTGAACGTCAGGAAAAACTTTTTCACCGTGAGGGTGGCTGAACACTGGCACAGGTTGCTCGGGGAGGGTGTGGTCTCCCTCCCTGGAGATATTCAAAAGCTGACTGGGACGTGGTCCTGGGTAACTGTCTCTGCCTGGGTGGCCCTGCTTGAGCAAGGGGGTTGGACCAGGCAATGTCCAGAGGCCCCTTCCAACCTCTGTGACTTCTGAAAGAAGACAAGAGTCTGGGGGCAAGACTTTCTGGAAAAGAAAGAAGCCGGATAAAAGGCAGGTCCTTTATCCCAGTGGGAGACTAAGATATGGCTCTCAAGAGTGTTGGGAAGAAGCCTGATGAGCAGTCAGGAAGACTGTGACTGAAGAAGTAGGAAATGAATGAACAGCTTTACTTCAGAGAGAGAAAATCCTCACTGATGTTGTCCTTCCATGAACCTGAATAATGAGAGCACTGATTTACAATTACACCAAAGGCACAAGGCTGTGGGTTGGGATGAGAGGGTGTCCCTTGATGTATGTACTAGCTCTCCTCTAAGGGATACAAGCTGGAGCTGCTGGACGGACAGAGAAGAATTCTGGCTGGTCACTTCCTTGTGTGCAGAAGTGGGGACTCTACATGTGCTTGAAAGGAGATCACTGTCAGTGCCAGGCAAAGGACTATGGCGTTTTCCCTTTGGCTCTCTAGGAGGAACATGACAATTTGTCTAGTGGGTGAAATGATCTAAGCTACTGAAGCAACCAGAGGGACCAGAGGGAGGGAGGCCAAGATGCATAACCTCATGTGGGACCAGATGAGCTAGTTCTGTCACATGCATATCCCTATGGCATCTGCCAAATATGAATTTGAGATAGAGGAAAACAATATTCCTGAAATAAGAAGGCAAAATACAGGAGCAGATGGGAGAGCATGTAACTGTCTTACTGACCCAGGCTATGGCATTGATTTAAAAAAGTGTGGCTGACAGTCATGAGCAGACTTGACTGCAAGTTATCACAGACTATAGCTCTTTCTTGCCCTCTCCAGCATTTTTGAGTCTGTCTTTAGTCTCTACAAGAGAAATTCCTCTAGTTTTGGTTAAGGGATAAGTTTAAATTATCCCTTATGGATTTGTATCAACTCATTATCTGAACTGTCAGTACATAATAATTGCACTGTATCACAAACCAGAAGAACATAAAAGATTATAAGAACAACTGTAGTGCATCAGATAAGTCCAACGGTATACTTCCAGTAGCCCACTCCTAGGATAAGAGTGTAAGAAATGAGGCAAGTATACAGTGATGTTTCCCATCCAATGCCCTCCTGACTGACAATCAAAGACATGAGGACTTTCTGAGTTGGAGATTTCCTCTGGACCACCAGGCTTTACTAGCCCCGAAGAACATTTTCCCCTGAAGTGGTATAATTCCAGCTTAAAAACGTTTACATTTTTGGCAATGAATTCCATTTTTTGATTATGCATTGTGTGAAAAGAGCATTTATTTTGATTTCTATAAAGCCTGCTGCCCGATAACTGTATTTGTTACCACTAGTTCTGTTATTAAGAGAAATAGTGAATGTCCAATCACCTTCTTCGTACTATTAATGATGTTACTGACTGGTTTCCTTACTTACCACTTGTCCAGGTTAAAGTGTCCTAGTTTGATAGTCTTCCTTCAACGGGAAGTCTCCCTTGACTCTGCTCCTTTTTATTGCCTTATGCCTTATCACATTAGATTATAATTTTTGAAATGGAGCAAATCAGAACTGCATGGATTTACATGGTTGCATAGTGTTGCTCTCTGTGGTTTTCTCCTTCAATTTTTTTCTAAAAAAGCAGCCAATTTGCTGCTTCTTTTGTTGCTGAGCTTCAGGTTGATTTTTTTATCCAGATTGCTCTCCTTTATTGCAAAAGACAGACTAAATGTATCATTCTTCTTAGTTTTCTAATTTTCTTTGAAATACTTATACTCCTCCAGAATATTTATTCGGAATACCTGTTATCATCTTCTGCAGTGTTCTTCCCTCTTAATCTTGGAAAAAGATGTTTAATGAGTGTTTTACTTTCTTATTCCTGACTTGTTCTTATTTATTCTACTTTCCAGTGAGCTAACATATTTCTTTTAGATGCTGTCTTAAACCCGTTATCATTTTTATGCACACGTTGCTTTATAAATACAAACATGCAGATTTTTATATCTCAAGAGAATACATTTCATTGTCGCCAGGACTTACCATTAGTTTGTGTCTGCCAAATGGCATCAGATAGGCCCCAAAGGGCAGGGAATGTGAAAAACAAAGCAAGCTGCTTAGGATGAGGTTTCCACAGCAGTAGTGCTATTATACAGGTGGTGTTTGTAACCGTGGCTGTTGATTTTGAAAGAAAGAAGAGAAATATAAATGCAATTACAAACAGGACAGATAGTGGTAGATAACACTTTCAAATTCATCCCCCAACTACAGCACAAGGCAATCTTAAAATCATTCTTTGTATTTTTCTGCTTCCATTACTCTGTTACTCATTGGAACAGTGTTCTCTGGAGAGGGAGATGCTCTTAAATATACAAACCTCTTTTCATGGCAACCTGAAAATTCCTGTCCCATAAACAAGCCCTCAAATTACTCTAGCCACACATGCTGGCATATGACTTTCTTTTCTTTTTCTTCCTATGGAACAAGTAGTGAAAAGGACACCAGGCTAACCGTTAAAAATTTTCCTGAAATTCCCAGACTGATTGCTGGAATTTCCAAGTTTACCATCCCCTGAGACTCAAATCAACAGTGTATCTCACAAGGTTCTCGGTTGCTTTTGCTCCATAAAGGTTTCACCCTGCTGGAGAAATCCTTCTTAGGTATAGTGTAGGCCTCAACATCTGTATTGTAAAATCATTTATCACTGGTTGCATTAGAGCTCTAAAGCATCGAAGCTGTAGGGCACTTTCTGAGCAGATAGTGCCCTCAAAAGCAGCATGAACTACACCACCAGCAAAGTGATGGAGGGCAATGACCTGAATACAGGGGTTAACTGTGCTGCCTTTCTTCTCATGAATGAAGTTTGGCTCGAGATTGACTTTGGTTTTAACTGATAGCCGACAGCGAGCTCTCCCTTTGTAGTGCATGTAAAGGAGGGAACGCTGGATTTGATATGTTACATGAGGTAATCAGTCCTTCAAGTGATCTTTACATACCTAATGCAAATAGAAGTTTTCTACCCGTGAACTGAGAGATCTTTCCGACGAGCAGAGAGCAGAGGGAATTTACAGCTGAAAAGCAGATCATCACATAACCAACGTAATGTATCCCCAGGGCACAGGTCACGTACGTCTAGAAGAGAAGAGGCAGTGGTGCCACATTTTCTTCAGTGAAAACATGCAGCTAAGGTTCAAGGGTCTTAGCCTAAGTATTTGGTAAATAGCCAGCATGGATGAGATCAAAGGAGCACAGCCATAGAGTTTGCTGACAAGTCCCTGGTGTATTGACATAGTTGGCTTCAGCAGCAATATTCCTAACCCAGCTCCCAGTCAGACTGATGCCATGCAAACAGAGCAGTAACAAGCAGAAGAAATCAGACCACTGCTCGCTATGCAAATAAAACTCCTGGAAGTGGCACTAGGAATTTTCTGCCCTTCCCTTCATAGCCCAAGAGATGAAAATTGACAGTCAGCACTATGGTCATTACAGAGCAGCTCCCAAGAAATGAAGAGGACCTCACCTATAAAAGCATAAGACCAAAGGAGGTGGCCATGGAGTGCCCCTTTCAATCCATTCAAACACAGCAGCAAGTGCACTCTTCCATCTGCTTATATGGAAGGTTAAAAAAAAAGCTTGATAAGCAGCTCAGGAAGATTGCCCCCTTTCTTTGGAGGCTTTCTCACTGAATGGAGAACACACCTGCTGTGTGTCTAGGTTTGTAGAGAAAGTGGAGGAACAGAGGTGGTTTTGATCATATCAATTCATCAGGGTTTGGACCTGTTGCACTAGTGACTGGTGAGGGCTTTCAGCCAGCCACGCTGAGGATTTGCTCTCTTACCGTAAAGGTTGTCAAAATAAAATACGTGGTATGTGTGCTGACTTGCACTTATACGAACTCTAGGGAAATGAGAAGGAAGGAAGATAAAAAAGCTTTGCAGACTTCTGGCTTTTCTCCCAGTTTGTTATTTACAACAAGCTGAAGATTTTGAACCTGTAGCTCTCTGCTGTGGCCTCCACTGGTGAGTTAAGCTCTCTACAGCATTCTTTTTGAGGCTGTTCCAAGGGACATATTTACTGCTGGCCTCTCCTGTTTGAAGATGTCACTAAGAGTTCATTCAAGTAGAAGTAAGCAGTAATTTAGCAAAGCACAAATTGCCATTGAAAACTTCTTCATTTAACAAGTAAATATAGATCAGATGCAATAGTAAGACACAAAGGACAAAAAACAATCAGACAGAAATAGATTTTCATTGTCCTCCACACCTTTGTGTAGTCACCAGAAAGAAATCCCTGTTCAAACCCACTGTACATTGTCAGAGGGATTAGAAGACACTGTCTTTTATCTTTAAGATGCTGGAAGGTTGCTAGGAACGTAGACCAAAAGGATGGTGTCTCTAGTATTTCTTTCTCAGTCTCTGCTTGGTCAGATTTGATCTCGTCCAGAAATATAGCAATCAGCAACACAGCTAGCACACCACTAGCTGCAAAAACAAAACAAAAAGTTCATGAAAAGCTGAGGAATGCTGGAAGAATGATGGGAAGTCGCTTGCTGCTGTTATTGTTCTGACTTAGTGCTTAGCTCTCTGTGGGATGTTTTGGCCAATGCCTTTGATTCCGCTTCAGTGTATAAAGGCCATTTCTGTGTAAATAAAAAGGCCTGATCTACATTCACATCTTCTGCATACAGCTGTGCACCTCGCAAATCCCCTCAGCTTAACTGTGACTGGCCTGTCTGTTGTGACAGCCGCCGGGCTAGCTGCACGGCCACAGAGGGTGATTGCTCACCCTTCCAGGGCAAGCCAGGGGTCGCGGGGATGGGGAGCTGGCCAGAAACAGCTCCCTCGGGAGCTATCAAAAGGCTTTAAATCAACACGAGAGAGGAATATTCACTTCCACTGCCAAGGTTTTCATGGCTAGGGGGAATCTTCCTTCAGACACATGGAAAGAAAAAATAAAGGGCTAGAAGTAGAACTGCTTGTCCCAATATATGTTGCTTTTTTGTTTGTTTTTTTTTTGGTCAGCTCAGGGCCATGCTTTGAGTACAGAAGATGTGCTATTTTAAATATGATAGTGAGCAGCTCTGGGTGACTTGAAAAAGATGGAAGTTACAGCTTTGAACCTATAATTTCCTAGCAGAAGCAGCACATGAAAGAGTACATGGGGTAGTTAATCAGAAAATGATCATGTATGTATCAGTCTAGGTTTGTTACTTGTGGAGTGAATCAATACGGTTTGATTCATGCTATCAAGAAGATAACTGTGTCTCATAATATACATGAGGCAGCCACAGATACACAACTGCTTCGTTACATATGCAAAGCATGATTATGTTTCCTCTCTTTCTTATGCTGACTAGAATACCGTCCATGGAAACAAGTGGAGTTCAGATTAAGAGGAGAACAAGGTACCTATTCCCATCCACACTGCCTTTTTAATGTACTTCCATGTTACTGTGTACAGGCATGCTCTTTTCTGTGAACTTTTAACATCCAAACGCATTAGCAGATTTGCAGTAAATTGCCTCAATTTTTTATTGGTTATTATTTCTCATCCATGTCTCCTAGAATGAAATTGTATTCTCCAGTGTCCTGGTTCTCCACAGTGGCTGAGATCTAAACCCTTCATGATGTCATTGTCAGTTCTGCCAGGGTGTTTATTAGTGCTTATGGGCTGATTGCAGGACTTATAGGGGTGAGACCAGGACATCCACGTTTACAGGACAAATATTCTAACAAATATGTCAAATGAATCAAGAGCAATTATAGGAGATAAGTAACTGCATGGTTTTATAGTGGTTGGTATGAGCATAAATAAAAACATCCACAGTCCTCGAGAAAACTAAACAACAAAAGGCTTATCCATTATTGTCCCCACTCAAGCTGGGCAAAATATGTATTCAGCAACCAAATAGAGGAGACATTTAAAAAAAGTCTGTGAATGAAATATTTAGCTATTTGGTTTCCCTTCAGGCAGGAAAAGACATATCTTTTATTAAGAACTTAAAAGAAAAATGAAACCCTACTGACGCTGGGTCAGTAGAGAGCAGGGTTGCATTCATTTTGCATGAGCAAAGCCTAGGGAAGTGCTGTATATGTTAGTCATCAAATTTGAATATAAACTTGTGAGCCAAACCTGCCTTTAGCAGAAAAGCATCGGCTCCAGCACACCCTGGAAGGGAAGTGGGGGGATATTCTTTGTATTTTCTCACCAATTAAGAATGGAACTTAGGGAAGGAGGGAAGGTTTACTGTGATGCCCTTGCCGGGTGAGGGCTGGCTCTGACCAGATCACACGCTCTCTGACCGTATGACAAATTCTGTGCATCTGTCTCAGCATAGAGAGTACATCTATGTGCAGAGACTGCAAAGATATTTTAACAGAGCTAAGGTGACATATTGCCTTGCCAGATTCTTCCCCTTTCTCCAGAGAATAACTTGTTTTGAGCCGGGTGCTTTTTTAACTTTCCTCACTGAATGAATCTTTGCACATCTATTTTTGTCTTTCCAATTTTTGATGGCATCAGCTTTCCCTGTCTTTGATTCTTTTCTAGCCTTATGCAAGGAAGGTCTACAGCAGCTGTAGTTACTAAATGGGAGACATGCCAATTCGCCTAGTGCTTCTCTTTTATCTTCGTCTTTCACGCTAAGGTATTATAATTCAAGCATGACAGCTGAGAATTGACTGAAGTTGTAAAATCTCAGCAGGGATCCAAAAAACTTCCCCCAAATGACTGCATGTTCTTGGAGCCATGGTTCAGGTCCACCTCTAATTACAGTGCAGTTCTTGCGCTAAAACTGTTTTACACGTGGTAGGACACCAGCCAGTTCTGATAGGCATCCCCAGATGGCTAGAAATTGGTGAGTTCAAGTACCACTACCTGGGCTGCTCTTAGCATCTTGGACCTCTGCATGCACATATAAATCTGCCCAATGCCATCAGCAACTAGTTTGATATTGCTGATCCTGAAGATAGTGAATTTAAAACTATCTCATGCATAACTGGATAAGCTGCTCTAATCCTCTAATTGCAATGTGGGCATACTTTTGATTCTAGTCTGTAGAGGAACACTGACTTTGGGTGAAACAGTGGGGTCACCATACTGGGCTTCAGCTTTATTCCAGGTGAAAAGTGTAAGGATCATCTTGCTCCTTTAGACAAAAATGATACAGCACTGGCACAAAGCATTTGAAACTATTTAGGAAGGGGTTGTTTACAGCTCTCACATATCTTATTTCCTTTTAGCAAATTGGATTGAAGGAAGAATTTGGAAACAATCTGCAGTCATGCTAGGTTTCACAAGTAGTAGGTTCCCCATCAGTGATACTCATTAAAGATTGTGTGGATTACTTACCAGTGTAGATCCCTAGCAGAGTGTAGATTAAGGAGTTGGAGGGTTCTGCTGGCCCAGTGGTGTTAGTGGTATCAGTCATGCAGTCATACGCTCCGCAGCATGCCAGGTTTTCTTCTGAGATTTCCACTAATTCAATAAGAACCAAAAGAAAGGCAGGTCAGGGAAAAGATCAGATGAGTCAACACATGTGTAAGCATATAAGAAGGGAATCCAGTGCTCGATGATTGGTCCTGGTTTCAAATCCTTCCTGATTAGAGATGTTTAACTTCAGAATCCCAGTTTAGCACACAAAAATTTGGTTTAACAGAAACAGTTGCTCAAGACAGAACACTGAATTGATGGTTACATGGAGACATGGACTAAAGCCAGAGGCTGAAATCTGAATCCAAGCTCAATTTACAGTATTTAAAGTTCCAGTGTGTATCTGTACCTCTTAATCATAATACCCCACCAGACAGCTCCCTCAGTTTACACGACCACTGAACTGATGGACCTCAGTTCTTACAGCCAGAGCACATTATCCCTCTCCATATAATTTCTGTATAAGTTAGAGGAACACAAACCACCTCAAGACATCTTTTTGTTTTATAAATTCATATTATGATTACCCACTAATGCAGTCTTTCAAGAAATCAGCTTTTCCTGACTTTGTTACTTTATTACTGGCTTTATAACTCTTTGAGAACATACTTGAAACTAGAACAGTTTGGCAGGGATTGGAGTAAGACCTTTGCTTTGTTCAATCCCATCAGTGTTGTGCTGGGCATGTGTCAAAGCCACACACATATATGACACACATGCATCTTGTGTGTCACCACAACACTGTGCCCACTTCCTCCAGTACCCTTTCTGTAAAGAAAAAATACTAACCCAAAGTGTGAGCCTGAGTAAGCTGTATAGTGGGAGGGATGGTCAAAAAACTATACAATTATTTCAATGCTTTCACTGCAGAATTTGTCACTGGTCCAAGTATAATAAAGGGCAATACAGTGTAACTTGGCTGATTTCTTAAACAGAACTTGATCTGTAATTTTTCAATTAGGGTTATTGTGTAACTACTTTTAGTGCATTTTTCCCCATTGCTTCCAAAGCTGCTGCAATGCGAATCAGCTGTTTAACTAGCTTCATAAACAACTTTACGTTCAACATCAGATAAAACTTAATAACTTAAAGAAAATCATTACCTTATTATAGCCACTGGCTACAGCTACACGGTTTTGAATAAACACACGCTCAGCAAAATTACCATATGCAAAAGGTGAGTCACACTAGTAAAGTGTGGAAGTGTGTAAAGCAAGTTTTTTATCTGTCCATGCATCATCTAAAGATGAAGATGCGCATGCAATTAGTGATATGGAAGCTGCAAGGCAAGGTTTGCTCTGTTCCTCTGGAAATAAGGCTGCAATATTGATGAATGAGAAAGGGTGATTCTTGTAATTTACATTGATTACTGTCTTCTGTTGTAGTATTACTTCATGGTGTAGCTTGCCTTGCAGTGTCTGGATGCAGTGATGCAGGCAGTATGTCAAGTGTACATATGTGTCTGAATTTTATGCATTTTGATTCTGCAGATACATACCATATCTTTCCAGCTGCTCAGTGAAATTACACGTTTTAAGTATGTGAAAAATATGGGTGGATCCTTTCCTGCACTGTCAGAGGAGAGGAAAAGAAGGGAGTGACTGAACATCCTTACCCCCTCACCCCCCAAGAAGCTCCCTCTAGACTAAAGCTGAGTCTCACTGAGAAGGTACAGTTGGGAAGCTTATGGTATGACTGCTCATGACTGCTGTGAAGGTATGCAAGGCCTTTGGCTTTGAGAGCTGTTCACAGCACACCTCCCAGGAACACAGCATTTTCTGAAATCTAATGTAATTGATAAAAAAGAAGTAAAAGAGTTTCTTTAGAATTTAGAGGACCATCCTCAGATGTAAAGCTAGGAGGGGATTTACAAGACAAAAAAAAAAAAAAAAAGGTATTTTAATCCTTTTATTAGCATGATGTGTGCTGTGAGGCAGAGGAGAGTAAAATGGTTGCAGTCTGCTGCAGACCCCACAGCTGTACCACAGACTCTACCCTGCAAGTGAAATCAGAACAGACAGTCCCTCCCAAGACATCGTGTGGCTCAGTGGTCAGGTCAGCAGGGCTCTATTGCACTTGATACAGTCCTTCAGCATTCGGCTTTGATGGTGTTTCATCTATAGTTGCTTGGGTTTAAAGGAAGCACGATCCTCAGTATCACGCCTTGTGACAACTACTTTGCCATAAACCCAGTGATTCAAAGGCTAAAACCTGATGCCAGCTCCCTGACATTTAGTTTTAACCTAATACCTATGTGAATACCCTCCAGAGGACATACTGCTTAACTGGGCCAGGGAAGACAGGTAACTTCTTGCTATTCATAGTAGCAGTGTATATTGAAAGCTCTTTCCATGCCCATCCTGTTCTGACTTTGACAGGATAGGGACTGCACGGGAGACTGCAATGATAATACACTGTAGCACTTTGAATCTCTAAGGTGGTGTCCAAGTATTAATTTGTCTTCACAACTGCCCTTTTAAAGCTTACACCAATTGCAAACATGGGAAATGAGGGCAGCGCTGTTGAGTGATTTCTTCAAGCTGCATTGGCATCTGCTCTCTGAGCCTGAAATACAGCAGAGGAGTCCTGGCATGCAGACTCCTGCCAACAGCTACTTCTATTTCTTCTTGACAGTTCTGTAAAGGACTCATTTTCAGCAAGCATCAGCATCAGCTTGACTAACCTTGACTGTTTAACAGCAAATTAATCCAATACTACAAGCTTTGCGAAAACGCTGCTTTAGTGTTTTGCCTTTTGTTTTAATCCACTTTAAATGGAAGTCAGATATGAAAGACTGTCACTGCCAGCAGCCTATCTATGCTTTATAACACGGGTGGAACTCAAAAGGAATTCCATCGACATCTATTTTTGAGCTAGTTGTCTGGACTCTTTTTATAGCTGATTAAGAGTTGATAAAAAATAGACACTTCAGAGAGCAATTTAGCCCATCTATTTCAGACATCTACCTTCAGATAAGCTAACTCACATCTGAAGTGCCTGTTTCCACTGACTATGAAGGCAATTGAGGGTCTCCAGCTCAGCTATGGAAATCTACCTTTTAATTATCTAGAACTAGCTGGTGTTTATAGAAAGAAGTGACAAGATTTTAAAATACATGTTACCTTTGGCGGAAGCTTGGCTAAATATCAAGGATGAGATAAGATTTCCCCAGATGCCGGAGGACTGAAATATCAGAAAGAAGACCCCAAAGTATTGGTTGATAATGTCTTTCCCATTTTTTTCTGCTTTCTCAGCATATGAATTGCCAGCAATGGTGAGGTAAGTGCATTTGGCAGACCAGAGTGGTGCTCCTCCTAAGCCCAGGATCACAGAGGTAGGGATTAGTGTATACCTGCCAAAGAACACTTTCTTTAGCATAGTTATCATCCATTAGCATAATAAACATTTGCCCAAAGATCCAGAGGCAAAAATAGACATCAAAGAAATAGATTTATCTTTTGTGTGATTCAATAAATCTGTTACATGGAACCAAGAAAGGGACAGTCTTATGAAGTTTAGGATGTGCAAGCACTCCCAGCTGTGCCCAGGGGCTAGGCCTAGGCTGTGCTCATGTGCCTTATCCTCTTGTAACTGAGAATTAAATTGCACCTGCCCTTCAGAAGATGGATCACAATAACTTTCCTCCAGAGTTGCGTGCCCTGTCACTGGAGAGCAGAAGTTGTTCATCTAACTCTGAAAGGGCAAGGCAGGAGCTGGCCTCCTTCTGTGGTCCTCTGCTCCCAGAGCCACGGGCTGGAAGACAGCCTTCCCTTCAATCTTTTAAAAAATGGTCCTAAAAGTAATTTGGATTTTAAGTGAAACTTCTGATTTTTATTTTTTTTCTGAAGGGAGATCTCTGCTACACACATGAGTTAGAGAAGCAGCTTCAGGTGGGCGGAGGGATACATTCATTCTGCCTTTCACCTCTCTGCTTCATCTGGTAACGGATTTATTTATCCCTGTTTCTTGCAGGTAACACCTTTTGCATCCAACTTTCATATCCGCAACACAAAGGTAGAGTAGGAATTGAGAAGAAAAAGAACTTTGTCCTTACTGATTTTGTTCAAACACAACAGACAGGGATAAAGCATTTAAATTGTACCAGCTAGGGTAGAAGTTCCCTAAGGAGAATGTGGTGTAGCAGCACATAGAACCTGCGATTGTCCACTTGCAGCCCAGCTTCTTGATGAGGATTGGAGGGAGGAACATGGATGATAAGATGAGCGCAGCATAGAGAACACTTAGGGAAGCAACGCCTAGGCCTTCTTCTGAGTGGAGACTGCTCTGCATGGACAAAAAGAGTGGCTGAGACAAATTTTATCACAGGCACATGTTACTATGGTGGCTTCAGGCAGAAATAGAGAGACACAGAAGCTGGGGTTGGGTATTACTCTCTCCTTTCCCCAAAGCAGCCTGATTATGGATTTATGGTTTTCCTCACAATGATAGCCTATTTATGAAAATATGATGCAAAACCAAGTGAGGATTGCTCAGATTCAAAGCTTTGGTAAGTCAGACTTTAGATTATTTAATGTAATTCATTTGAGTTTCTCTTTGAAAGCAAGCTGAATGAAGGATAACCTCTTTTCCTGGCCTTAACTTTTTGTCTCAGGCAGGAATATCCTCAGATCAGCATTGCAAGGGCTGACTTAGCAACAGTGGAAGATCTTTGCTTTAAACTAGAGGTCTGATAATTTTTAAATTCTTCAGAGGCCAAGGTCCAAATATCCTAATATGCTTGCAGCAGCCCTTTGTAGTTGGACGTAACTGATTCACCCGCATTTTCACAAGGGAGGAATAACATTTTACTGATCTAAGTAGGTTTTATATTTTTATGCTCAGAATAGTTCTCCTCTTATCTTGATACTGTGAAAGTTGCAATGAGAAGATCAAGACGCTGCTTATCAACATTTTCCTGTTTGTTTTCATTAGAACCTGACGCAATCCAGTACAATTTTGGAAGGGGGAATGGATGCTGGTGGGGTAGCACTGGAGAGCACTGGAGGAGAGCGAGGCTGCTGGTAGCTGCACCGGATACTTCCAAGCCCTGCGGTGGCTGCGTGGTCCGGCTGTGCAGGACCATGGTGGCAGCCGCGCAGCACCCTTGGTGAGAAGCAAGCATCAGGACAGTGAGGTGAGGAGGTTCTCTGTCGAGTAGTGTCAACATGTTTAAGAATCAGAATGGTTGTTTTGTAAACCGGCAAAGAGGCTTCCTGATCACAGAGGTCTTATTTCTGAAACACCACATGCCTGGTTTTGTCAGCTACAGCTTCCAAAAATTAGAAGCCAGGCCTCCAAAGTCATATGATTAACTTAATTGTTACTGGTTGGGTTTTTTCAGGGGGGAAGGGGAATGTTGAAATAAATGATGAAAATTTTTAATGCTTCTCCTGCAGGCTACAATACAATAAAACAACTTGCTTTTGATTGTGTCTCAGCAAGTCCTCTTTAAGCACCAAGACAAAATGGAGAGAGAAAAGGGCTACTTTGTGAATCAGCACTACTCCCTCCTGCAGCGTTAGGGGAGGCTTTATGTTCTGGCACTTAACCTGAGTATGCATGGTTTCAGATGGTGGGGCTGACTCGCGGCTTCTTGGGTTTATCTTCCCCTGCCCCATTAGTCTGCACAGCTCATAACATCTCCATCCATTTTTGGGACTGTTTTTGCAGAACTTCCCTGAACTTGGAGTTTGACAGTGTCAGCAAATGGAAACTGCTCAAGGAGAGGAGAAGACAGAGGTACAGAGCTAGCAGGGACCTCTTCCTGAAATGAGGTCAACCCTTTGTTATTGCAAACAAGTGCATCATATTATGTATCAAGCTCCACCTTTAAAGCATACAAATTCACACACCGGTGGGAAAATCCGACCCAATTGATCAGGGTCATCTTTTAATATCCTGTCTAAAGTTGCTCATGGGTAGCTTATATCTGTTTATTTGTCATTAGACCAGCAGAGTCTTCTAGTCTGAGAAGTTCCTCCTTGTGTTTATCTACTGTGAAGTATTCATAGACAGCAACAGGTACCCTCAGTCTTTTTTATT
Source organism: Pandion haliaetus (assembly GCA_013401275.1). Classification (NCBI taxonomy): domain Eukaryota; kingdom Metazoa; phylum Chordata; class Aves; order Accipitriformes; family Pandionidae; genus Pandion; species Pandion haliaetus. Next base: position 213,486 of record VYZV01038574.1, on the reverse strand, counting down.
TTGGCTATGCTAAACAAGCGAGCTCTGATGGTATCCTGAGTGTTCAAGTCATTCTAGAAAACCATCTCTGCTAGTGTGTTTTAAGATGGTAATGCCAATACAAGCCACAGCTGCCCTTGATTTAAAATCAAATTATTATGTTATATCATGATGCCAGGAATTATTGTATTATTTTGTCCTTAAATTATTTAATGGTTTGGGCATACATTTTTATTATTTTACATTGCTGTATAATAATAATAAAATTATAGCAATTTAGGAATATTCAAAACAAATCCTTTCTAGAAATGGAATTTGTTTTCCATTTTGCAATATCTTCTTTTGAGAAAAATCTCAGAGAAATATAGTTTTCATTCAAGCAACTTTTATAGACCTAGAGAAGTAGTCTGACACAAGTATTCAAACTATTTGAGAAGTACTAGAATAAAATATTTAGCAAATGCTATGGATCTGGGTGAGGAATACTAACCTGCACCAAGTTGATGTCCTAACCCACTTCATAAAAAATATTGAGCATGCCTTCCTCACAGAAACCGTAGAAAGACTGTTGGGTTTCACACTAATAGCTGGCTTGATGCCCTTAGAGGCCAACTGTCCTGCCAACCAATGGGAGATGCTCCACTTACCTGTAGATTCTGGAGTCCTCCATAAGCAGTGAAGAGAAGTAAAAATCCGAAAGAAATGACCAAAACATTCTTAAGATTCCTTTCCATGTTGATTCATACAAAACAAAAGGTCTGAGATGGGCAGAGCTGATCCAATTATTCCAGGGGATGCTTTGAGTTGGAGAAAACCAGCTTATGTTTTGTTGGAAAAGGTCACTTCTCACTGTATTTGTAGAGGAAAGAGTTGTTAATTATTTGAGAATTGGCCAGTGAACTTTACTTTTACTGATACTGAGAACTCCTTATGGAGTTGTTACTCATTCACCTGTTGTGACTGAGGCAATAGTGAGTGCTCCCAAAGGACATCTATCAGGTTTTATTAGATAGGCACATGAGTCACTTGCAACACTTGGACTCAATTTAGTATTGCAGTCGTACATTATATGGCTCTCTCCTATCACTAGCACAGAAGAAAAGAATTGCAAGCGGTGAAATGACTGACTGGCATAAAGATACACTAATCCATAAAGGGCAAAGATTAAAAGATCATACTGAAATCTATATTAGGCTTATTGCTTAACTAAGGTTACAAAAGTGTACTAGGAAATTAGACAGCTTGTGTTACAGTGTTGTCTGCATACACCAGCTCTATAGCCCTGCAGCATAGCAAACCAAAGTTGCTGGCTAGTTGGCAAGTGAGAGAGTCTTCATCTGTGGTGAACCCTGTGGCTTTGGTGTTTCAAATTTACCAAGTCATAGTCATGAAAATAACTTTTCCCCATCTTTCCTGTCAACTCAGAAGCCAAGAAGCAGCATGGATTGAGCAGACATATGAAAAAGCATCTTCCCCTCCCCTCCTCTGTCCCCTGGAAAAAAAACCCAGGCTTTGTGGGAAGTATTTTGCCTTGCCAGCGCTGCTGGCTCAAGGAGTGAAAAGTTTCCCCCTAGCCAGCCGGTGTTTGCCCCTGCTTTCCCCTATTTTCAGAGCTTGCCTTTGTGAAGTTGCATTGTCCGTTTGCTTGTGACACATGGGCCATCCTGCAAGTCCTGACTAAACTTTTGAATGTTCCACTTCTGAGCACACGAAGTCCTCCCTGCCCCTAAGCCTGGCAGGATGAACAGACCCTTCCTGCAGCTGTAGCAGAGGAGGGATTTGAACTTGGGAGCAAAGTGGAATCCAAAAAAGTCCATGCTATGATGTAAACAGATTCAAGTGGAGGTGTCCGTAGTGTCCAGTGGGAATGCACAGACACGACTTGGTCTAAATCCCACTAGATGGCACAATTTTGCTTCCTACAGGGACATTCGAAGGTGAGGGGAGGAAGCTTTAATGCATTAATTCATTTAATATATTAAAGAGGTCACAGCTAGTTTCTACTTTGGAGAAAATTCTAGTATGTGCCTTTTAAATTTCTTCTTTTGTCTTATAATCTTCTTGAATGAAATAATGCAGAAAACATAATCTTTTAATTCTCTATTATTAATGGTGCTTCTATACTGCAAGCCTAGCTAGTAAAATACTGGCTTTTTATTTTACAAACTACTTTGCTCAGCATACAAACACTTTCAATTAGGTCACAATGCTACTCTTGTTTTGCAGTGTTTGTAATCCTCTACAAGGCTTATAAACCAAGCTGGTCGTACTTTTTCCAATCTGTTTGGGTTTATGGATGCTTGCAATTTTCAGGTGAAGAAAGTTCAGAAGAAATTTACACCTGGTGATAACATGCTTGTTTCTGGTTTGGACTCCTTAGAAACAGTCTCCAACATTCTAGAGGTTCGAGATCACAGGTTTAAAACTACTGGAAAAATGAATGAGAAAAAGTAAGAATAACGCTTATCCTAAACAAAAGCATTATTATCACCTGCTCTGGCAGAGGCAAGAACCAAGGATAGTGCAAAGCACACTCAGTTATAAAAGCCTTTATTTTAGTGCTCTTTCTTGCCATTAGCAGTAGTAAGAACACAGCTTTAAAAAAAAACAGCATTAACTGGATGCTATTTTTAAAGTGTAGTATCTGGTCAGCACTTCTGCTTTGGAGGAATTCTTAACTCCTAACTCATCCATGTCCTGTCAGCAGTGCAATGTTGGAGAGCATACAGGGGATGGTGGGTTTTTTGTGGATTTTTTTTTTTTTTCTCTCCTTTCGACTGATCAAAGACATTTTGGCCTGTCCCACATCCCTTGCCCAGAGCTTTGGGTTATCCAACTGCCTGCTCCTGAGCCCCTCCTTAGGAATGTGCAGAGTCTGTACCAAGGAGATCTGATAAGGCCGAGGATCTCTTCCTTTGGTACCAGGCAGCGGGCAGCTCTGGCAGGCCTGCTGTGTATCACCCTTGACACCACTTTCATTCTTCCTGCCAGTCTAACTAAGATTAAGTGAGCCTCAGGAGCTGTGCACTGCAGCTTGGGCTTGGCTTTCGCATAGGAGACTGCAGCCACCAAACTGAAATGTCTCGCAGAGCCCAATCACAAATGTGGGAGATAGATGAGGCTCGCTAAATTCATGACTCTATCCCAAGCTGATCACATTTATTTTCCTGTGTTTATTTTCTCAGTGTAAACGAGGGCAGCCTTTGCTTAAAAGATTATAGTACCAGAGGCTAATCTTTGGGGGTTTTTGTGCTTCATAATTATCATTTCCCTATCTACTCTTTGCTGGTTAAATAATATTGTTTCGGCAGTTATTTTAACAACAACAGTAAACAAACAAAAAACAAAACCCCAACACCAAGAATACTCACCATAGGGTTTTCTGTCTTAGGAAGCTTTTAATTGATTAGCTCCTTGGTGGTACACAGTATCCCTTGAGTCTATCTGTAGAAAGGATGAGTGGTTTTATATGCCAGCTGGCCAATGGTTTGGCCACCCACCTGAGACGGGCATGTGTTGTAAGAGCTGTTCTCAGAGCTGGCCCTAACTGGCACTGGTCTCTGAGGAGATGACACTGAGCAGGAGTTGCAGAGGACAAGTGCTTGCCCAGGGGTGCCTCCAAACACAGGGATGGGGAGAGGCGAGAGTGGAAACAGAGTCTGCATATTCCCACTTGGAGAAATGAATCTGATTCCTGCCTTTTTACCATGGTGAAGGCATTGCAGATGTACTAGAGGGGAACATCAGGACTGATCCTGTTGTCCTGACCTCCAGCAGTACTACAAAGCCCTTAGTATACTGGTTTGTGCTGGAGCTCTTAACTGTGGGAAAGCCAGCAGATAGCATGGTCCTTCTTGGTAAGTTACAGAGAACTACCTGGCTCATGCTCCCAGCCGGTTGAACCCATGCTGCTGCTATTTAATCTATCCTGTTAGACACGAGCCATGAACTGTCTTTCCAGAGGCTACTGTGGGGTAGTCAGGACCCTCCTTTGACTAAGCTACCACCACCCTAAACACTTACCTTCTGGGGGTGTCACACAGAAGATACTTTTCATGGACTGTAGCAGTGTGAGTGTCCTGAGGAAATAAATTACTTCTCCAAAGAGTGGGGTACCTGTAAAACATACAGCTGATACATCGGGCAACATTAAATGATCTACATGTGAAAAATCTTTCACAGTTTGCATATAGCCTAGGAAAGCATGGCTGACTCCTAGGAGATGCCCAGGCATGTCTAACTCTACTGCAGCCACTCTTTTTTTCCGAAGTCCTGTTCTCCCAGGAAATTAGCCTGTCCTGACATACCTGCACTGTTCCCACTTGCCAGACTAATATCTGAGTTCTCCATTTTTATTAGCCCCTTCAGAAGAAAAGGGGCTAATTAAAATTCAGGGCTGCTTGGTCCAGGCTGCCTACACAGCGGTTCCTTTCTTGCTGTGAAAGCCTGGCCATGTTGCTCTGTTCTTCCCCTCCTCCCTCACCTGCGTTGGTGCCCTCCTGTTGTTGGAGTTCAAGCAGGAATGGCTAAATGTGCTGCATGTGCCTTGCAAAGCCCAGCCATTCCTGACAGGGGCCTTAGAAAATACAGACGGTTACATGTTGAGAGAGGGTCACAACTCGGATGTGAGATTCATAACACTGAGCTGAACAGATCAAGCAGTAAAAGCTGTGTTAGCCTGGGAAGGTGGTCAGGAGTTGCCAGTCACTGAACTCATTTTGCCCACAAAGTCAAAGGAAAATATTTTTTGTTGTGCCAAAGGCTCCATCAGTGTGAGTTGCTCCTGCATGCCTCTAAAGGTCTAAACATCCCTTCCTCCAGCATTTCAGCTCTGATTTCCAAATTTCCTGTATTTCCCTTCTCTCCTTTGAAATACTGCTCCTTTTCCACTATGCAATGGATCCACAGATACTGTCCTTTCATCTGTTCTCCCAAGACCCCTCTACATGCATGGCTGCATAGACATGAGCATGCCGCTTCTGTCTGAATCCTACCTGCTGACATCCTCTGTCTTTCTCTGGAGGCACCAAACTGTCTGTCTCAATCTTCCTTTACATCCTTGATGTATGCCGTCCTTTCTCACTGCTTTGCTGTTCCCTAGCCATCACCCTGCCTTTGTCTCTCTGATTCTCCCTCCTTACCTCATCTCATGAGTGCCAACAGACCAGACTTTTTGCTTCTTAAGGGTGTCACCTGAAAACTGCTGGTTGTGTTTCCACCTCACAGGTTGTTACACTACTTTTAGCCTCACTAGCTGTAAGGTCCCTCCTCCCTCAACACTGCCCTTAATACCTCATAAGGCCCTTTTCCAGCTCCACTACCTATCCCTTAAGGAAGAGGAGGAGAGACGCCTTGTCTTCTGGGCTGGAAGCCAGCTCATGGTAGAAGGGGGACCCAATGGAAAAAGAGCCAAGAGGGTGCAGGCCATAGGCTTGAATGAAGTTGTGACTTTTCTATCAGTAGGACCATGCAGGAGACTTCCCCCACAGGACACTTGTCTGCTCTGCTTTATGCAGCTGTCCAAATAACTAGTATTATCTCAACAGTAAAGGCAGGACTCAATTTATGATAGGATGATGTGATGCCAGTCCAGGCTCACTCATAAATTTTGATGAGCTGGAGACAGAGTTCCTTTAAGTGTGGGACTTCTTATAGATGTTACTTGCCTCCTGAGATTTGTGTCTCTCTTGGCTGGAGGTTTCAATGCATGAACACGTCTATGAGAGTGTTCACAGATACTAATTCTAGCTTAGGGAGAGATTCAAGCATTTTGAAGGTAAGCCCCCGCTCTGTGTAGCAGTTGACCTCTCTGCAGAGGACAGCTAAGGAGATCAGCCTCTCCAGGCTGACAGCTGCCTGTGAACAACCCCCTGTTTCTCTATGAGAGTTGTCTGGCATTCATTCTCTTATAAAAAAGTGCTTTCATCTGGTTCAGACCCAGCCTATTCACATTTTACCTTCTTAAAACTGTTGCCTGAGCACTGACATTGTACCTGTGCCTTGCCCTGCATTTTCGATGTTTTATAATAGCTGGGGTAAACCCATTTTTAACCCTAAACCAGTGGCTGTGACTCAGTTGGTAAGTCTTAACACCCTGCTAAGATAAACACGCCACTGTTGTGATCTGTGCTTCTATAATGAAAGGGTGGGGAGGCGGATCCTGCATATAAACAAAAGACTTTTGTATGTCAGTGGGTCTGAAGTCTTAAGGTCTATTTACTGGAAACTGCTCGAATGCATACTAGTTGTTCACATGAGCACGCATCAGAAATTCCTTGCACACACCCGTTATGTGAGCTGGCAGGATGGGACTCTGTCAGCAACCCAGACCATGTTCTTTCACCTTTCCTTTTTGGTTCAGAGCTGGCTGCTCATGTTATTAATGTCCATTATCAAGCTAGCACACAAAAAAAAACAACGGTCTATAATACTCAGCCAGGAAGCCCCTGCTTTTGAAAGGCTATCACAGAGACTTGCGACCAGTTTATCTCCTTGTGGAACCAACAAAGGAAGAATAATGAGCCTTGGTCCCAGAGAGCAGGGTTGCTTAAAGGCATATTGGTGAAGACGTCCCAGAATGTGGAGGTTCTCACTCTCCAGTGCCTTCCACCTTTCATTTGCTCATTGTTTGCACCCATGGTTGGAGACATAAGAGGAATATTTACCACCTATTTATCACCATTAATGTAAATATCTATGGCACATAAAAGGAAAAGGTAGCATGAATCTCCTCCTCTGTAAGCCTTGCTGCCCCTCGCTTGTGCTTTCTATTACTGAATATACTATAACCACATATAGGAGCAGGAGCTACCAAGCAGCAGAAGTGCAAGCAGGGGCTCTTAAGAGTGAAACATAAAAAAAGGGCTGTTCTGTACAGGCTGGGGTGCAGTATGGCATGAGAGGAAGGGGTTGGTATAGGCAAAAAAGAAGATCTATTAGAATTAATCAGAATAGGCAATTTTGTTGTTTTCTTTCCTGCGGTAAATGTTGACGATAAAGCTTCTTCCCTATCCCAGTAGATATCACCAAGTGCCTGGGGCAGGTAATTACTTCTTTTACTGGACCTTTTCTATGACACAAAATATGGGGAAGCTCTGTAACCTTCCCCTGTGGTGACAGAGTCTCTCCCAGGCCTGAGCAAAAGATTCCTTCCCTTGCCCCAGTATCAGTAAATCATGCAGCCATCCAGGACACTGTTTCTCTACCAGCCATCCCTGACCCTTTTTCTCCTGTCTGCAGCCTTGCCTTCTCCCACACACAACCCTCCAATCTCAGGCCCATTAGTCTGCGTCTCCTTGTGTTCAATCAAATCAAATTACCTTTTCAAGTGGCTTCCTGTACTTTGAAATTACGGAGCTATGATAGACCTCCCTGGAAACAGGTACCGGAGTCCAGCTGGGAACATCTTGACAGTTGCTGCTCTGAACAAGCTTCACATTTCCTGTCCATTTTAGGGAGATTAGCAAGCCCTCTGTGTATTTCTAATCTTGCACTGATCTTTACGGAAGTGCCCCAATATGCTTATGAGGGTTGCAAAACTCCTATCCCACCCTTATTTGGAAAATCCTCTTCACTTTGTCCGTCCTTATGTGAGCCTTGAACCAAGAAGCAAACAGTGTTTACGAAGACTGTGTTGTCCCACAAGTGGGATTTGTTGGTATGGCATGGGAAGACTTCAGGCCACCCAGAAAAAGTGTGTACCAAAACCGTAAGACACTCAAACTGATTACATATTAGTAATTCAGAAAAATCTATTTGCCAGTATTCCCCCGGGGTTCGGCCTCATGTCACTTCTCTGAAAGGAGGCTTTCTTTGAATTTTTTTTATTATTCTTGCAACACTGCTGACATTGTCCTACAATTACATCAGCTAATTTTTGCATTTTTCATCCTACAGCATATCTTTTAATGCTCGCAACCAAAGCATCTGCTCCCATACAGGATTCATTATGGGTTTTCTTCAGTATTTCTCTTACCATTGGGGTGGTGATCAATACCTGTCCATCTTTAGTTACTCACCAACCTTCCTCTGATTTGGTACATTCCAAATGTTTGGCAAGCCGATCCTCCTCTTCAGAGTATTCCAGAGCTTCCTATTGAACTTCTCTTGCTGGGATCAATGACCCAATCAATGATCCCCTTTCTGCAGCTCTTTTAGCCATTTCATCTGCCTCTTGATTTCCTTTGATTATCTCAGGTTGTCCTTTCTGGTGAACTTTGCAATGTACAGTTGCAACTTCTTTTGTTCCTAGAACAGCTTGCCACAGTTTTAAAATCTCTGGTCCATATTTGATAGGGGTTCCTTGAGAAGATAACAATCCATGCTCTTTCCAAATGGCTCCATGTGCAGGGACTATTCCAAACGCATATTTGGAGTCTGTGTATATGTTTACCTTTTTATCTCTGGATAGCTCCAAAGCTCAAGTTAGAACTATGATCTCTGCTTTCTGAGTGGAGGTACTAGGTGGCAACGGTCGCGCTTAACCTCCTCTTGTAGGGTTACCATGGCATACCCAGCTTTCCGTTCTCCGTTCACCATTAAGCTACTTCCATCTGCAAGCAGTCATATTCCAGTTCCCCTTTCTTGTCTACTGGCATTAAAGTGGCGGCATTCAAGGTTGAAGACATTTTAAAGTGACATCGTCCTGTTCGATCAGCACCACCTGATATTGGGCTAACCTGCTAGGAGGGATCCAATGATGTCCCTTTTCTTCAAGCACAGTTATCACTGCACGTGTTGCAAAAATTCTGATAGGCTGCCCCAAGGTTAATTTCCAGGCTTCCTTAACTAACACCACCACTGCAGCTACAGCTTTCAAACATGCAGGCCATCCTTTGCTTACCTCATCTAGCTGCTTGGACAACTAAGCTACCGGTCTTTTCCAGTCTCCCAGAGTTTGAGTCAGGACTTCCAATGCTACAAGTTGCCTCTCATGCACATATAATGTAAAGGGTTTGCTTAAGTCTGGCAGACCCAGAGCAGGGGCTCTCATTAGTTCAGTT
>VYZV01038574.1:53657-204109 GCA_013401275.1 Pandion haliaetus | reverse complement strand
GCATCCTTGTGGCAGCACAATCAAGCAGAATTGCATTTTCCTCCCTGTGGTAGGACTCTCCCACTCAAAGGCAAATGTCTTCTGGCTTTCTTCTTCCAAAGGGATGCAAAAGAAAGCATCTTTTAGATCTCTGTAAAATACACACTATCTTCTGGTATTGCCAACAACAAGGTATGGGGGTTTGGGACAACTGGATGTACATCANGATTTGTTGGTATGGCATGGGAAGACTTCAGGCCACCCAGAAAAAGTGTGTACCAAAACCGTAAGACACTCAAACTGATTACATATTAGTAATTCAGAAAAATCTATTTGCCAGTATTCCCCCGGGGTTCGGCCTCATGTCACTTCTCTGAAAGGAGGCTTTCTTTGAATTTTTTTTATTATTCTTGCAACACTGCTGACATTGTCCTACAATTACATCAGCTAATTTTTGCATTTTTCATCCTACAGCATATCTTTTAATGCTCGCAACCAAAGCATCTGCTCCCATACAGGATTCATTATGGGTTTTCTTCAGTATTTCTCTTACCATTGGGGTGGTGATCAATACCTGTCCATCTTTAGTTACTCACCAACCTTCCTCTGATTTGGTACATTCCAAATGTTTGGCAAGCCGATCCTCCTCTTCAGAGTATTCCAGAGGTTCCTATTGAACTTCTCTTGCTGGGATCAATGACCCAATCAATGATCCCCTTTCTGCAACTCTTTTAGCCATTTCATCTGCCTCTTGATTTCCTTTGATTATCTCAGTTTGTCCTTTCTGGTGAACTTTGCAATGTACAGTTGCAACTTCTTTTGTTCCTAGAACAGCTTGCCACAGTTTTAAAATCTCTGGTCCATATTTGATAGGGGTTCCTTGAGAAGATAACAATCCATGCTCTTTCCAAATGGCTCCATGTGCAGGGACTATTCCAAACGCATATTTGGAGTCTGTGTATATGTTTACCTTTTTATCTCTGGATAGCTCCAAAGCTCAAGTTAGAACTATGATCTCTGCTTTCTGAGTGGAGGTACTAGGTGGCAACGGTCGCGCTTAACCTCCTCTTGTAGGGTTACCATGGCATACCCAGCTTTCCGTTCTCCGTTCACCATTAAGCTACTTCCATCTGCAAGCAGTCATATTCCAGTTCCCCTTTCTTGTCTACTGGCATTAAAGTGGCGGCATTCAAGGTTGAAGACATTTTAAAGTGACATCGTCCTGTTCGATCAGCACCACCTGATATTGGGCTAACCTGCTAGGAGGGATCCAATGATGTCCCTTTTCTTCAAGCACAGTTATCACTGCACGTGTTGCAAAAATTCTGATAGGCTGCCCCAAGGTTAATTTCCAGGCTTCCTTAACTAACACCACCACTGCAGCTACAGCTTTCAAACATGCAGGCCATCCTTTGCTTACCTCATCTAGCTGCTTGGACAACTAAGCTACCGGTCTTTTCCAGTCTCCCAGAGTTTGAGTCAGGACTTCCAATGCTACAAGTTGCCTCTCATGCACATATAATGTAAAGGGTTTGCTTAAGTCTGGCAGACCCAGAGCAGGGGCTCTCATTAGTTCAGTTGTAATGGAATCAAATCCTTTCTGACACTCTGGTGTCCATTCCAAAATTTCTCCACGCCCCTTCATAGCTGTATATAATGGTTTGGCAATCAGGCTAAAATTTGCTATCCAGAGTCTACACCATCCAGCCATTCCCCAAAATCATTGTAGTTCTCTTTTAGACTGGGAGGGGAGCTATCTGACAAATAGCTTCTTTCCTTTCTGCCCCTAGTTCTCTTTTTCCCTGAGATATCTTAAATCTTAAGTAAGTTACAGTGGTTTGTATCATTTGAGCCTTCTTCTGAGATACTCAATATCCAGCCAGTCCCAAGAAATTTTAGCAAATCTGTAGTTGCAGTTTTACATTCTTGTTCAGTCTTTGCCCCAAGTAGGATGTCATCTACATACCGTAGCAAAGTAATGGAAGGATTCTTACCTTGCCAATTTTCCAATTCCTTGGAAGTACATTACCAAACAGTGTCGGGCCATTCCTGCATCCTTGTGGCAGCACAATCAAGCAGAATTGCATTTTCCTCCCTGTGGTAGGACTCTCCCACTCAAAGGCAAATGGCTTCTGGCTTTCTTCTTCCAAAGGGATGCAAAAGAAAGCATCTTTTAGATCTCTGTAAAATACACACTATCTTCTGGTATTGCCAACAACAAGGTATGGGGGTTTGGGACAACTGGATGTACATCAACTGTGATTTTATTAATTTCTCTCAAGTCTTGTACCACCCGATACTCTTGAGGTTGAGGTTCCTTAACTGGTAAGAAGGGAGTATTATACTCTGATTGACATTCCTGCAACAGTCCATACTGCACAAAAGTATTAATCAAGCCCACTCTGGCTTCTAATTTCATAAGATATTGTTTTTTCCTTACCGGTTGAGCTCCTGATTTTAATTTTACTTTTACTGAAGTAGCATTCTTGGCTTGTCCAGGCTTTCTGGAGGCCCATACAAGCAGTATTACAGCATCCAAACTTTCCTCTGGGATTGTGTTCTCTTCTTGTTTCTTTTTGGTCCATAGACACAACTGAGCTCTCCATGTTGTCTCTTCAGGCACGTGTAGCTGAATAGACTTACCATGTTAGTTGCAATTTCAGTTTACACAATAGGTCTTGTCCCAGTAATGGGAGGGGGCATTCTGGCATATATAGAAATTCATGAGTCAAAGTAGTATTTCCAATTGTACATTCCATAGGTTTTAAAAAAGGCCTAAAACCTCGTCTTCCCGTGACGCCAAAAATCGGCGCTTACATCTTACTTAAAGGTCCCTTACAACTAGTTTCTACTGAATGGGTTGCTCCACTATCTATCAGGAAACCTATAACTTCGTTCCCCAGCTTTACAGGAACCAGGGGATCGCCTGGGGAAATCTTGATATTCTCCCCCAGTCCCCTTCACTTGGTATCAGATGTCCCTAGCATAATTAGGTTAGTATTTTATTTTGTCCCTCCTTTTCCTGAGGATTTAGCAAATCATTTTTCTTTCTGTGGGCATTTTCTCAATAGGACTGCGCTGATTGCTTCCAATTCAATAGATCTGAGGTACTGAATGCAACATGTGCAAATACTGCCTGTCCCTCCACCCCTATTGCCTGTCTCAAGGGTGCTTGTATAACGGGACGCTGTCCACTTGTTCTCCCTGGGACTGGGTTAAAATTCTCACTCCCCACTCTTGAGCTGGAAGTGGGCTTGTCTTCATCTTCACTATCACTACTATCCTGTGATTTCCTTTTCTCATTCCTTCATTCTACATTTACTGGATTCCCCTTTGGGACCAACATCTGCACATCTTCAGCCTCCCAACTGACCTTACACATTTCCTTTTACATTCTTTTTCTTTTCCTTTCCATTAACACTTTCTGCTTATACATTCCATCAGCACCATCCGTCAACAAATTACATTTTTATGGGTTTCATGATCACATCTTAAAACAAAAAACAAATCAACACACGCAACTGCATCCCATTTATCCATCCTTCTACAAAACAACATCAATTGTAAAATAGTATTATAAATCAGTGATCCTTCCTCTGGCCATTTTTCTCCATCCTCCAGTTCATACACCAGCCACCAATGTGCACAATAAGCTGTTAATTTATCTTTCTTTAGGGGATCCCCTACAAACTTTTTCCAATTTCTCAAGATGCATCCTAAGGGAGTACACAGGGGTACGTTGGCAGAAGCAGCCACACCCATAGTATACCAATGTCCGACCCCCTGTTGGACCAGGATTCCTCTATTTAAACTCTTTTGCGGGCCTTTTCCTGGCATGTCTTATGCAGAGCAATACTGAGCTGCTCTGAAAGCAGCTAACCAGTGTCTGACCCCCTGTCGGACCAGGAATCTCTTTTAAGCTCTGTTGCAGGTCTTTCTGGGTGCATCTGATGCACAGCAAGTCTAAACTTATGCAAAAAAAGTGGCTACTCACCTCCAACGTCCCTTGACTCCTTTCAAATATCTCGTATTGGCGTTACACCGTTGGGTTGCCTGTCGTCTGTCTGCAGAGAGGAACCGGTGGATTCCCTGATCAAAATGTCGGTGTGTGCTGGAGTCCTTCCCGGTCCCACCTCCTGTCTGGAACAGCAGGACAATCCGGGCAAGGCTTAAAATTACTATCCCATCTGGGTCACCAGGAACTGTTGTCCCACAAGTGGGGTTCGGTACCTGGTGTGCAATAAGCCAATCTTACATACAGAGCCAAGATATTTGTTTATTTCATGTCTGCGCAGAGATGGGTGCCAGGTGGAAACTCCACAAAGCTGGCACACTACACGAGAGGAAAACAATGTATTTATCCTGTTACCTGATCAGTAAAAACCCACCTAAGTTTACGTTCATTGGCTAGTAGTCACCATCTCATCTGCTATTGGCCAGTTATATTTAAATAAGCCTCGCTTGCTATGTAGATTGGCACGCATGCTCCTTGCAGGTGTGGGGGGGCAAGTTCTTCCAGCCTTGAACTGAGTCAGAGGTCGCCATCTCCCCCCGCCACCTTTACCTTTCCCCCAGTTCATGCTTCTTTGGCAATCATCCAGCTTTTGGCACCTTCTGGGGCAGGATGTTTCCTTTTATCAGTCTTTAGATGCCTCTTCAAGGGTATAGTCGTTAGCAAAGCATGCATAGTTTACACACAGTAATCAGGCTTGCGTAATGAAGCTGTTGAGTAATGTTTAACCCTAAACTGAGCAGTATCACCACAGCTAGGCCATAACTCAAACATATGACTACAACAGGACACATACAACTCCACTTCTCGCTTACCATCCAAAATAAGAGTGCTTATTATTTCACTTGCCTTCTTGCTTGCATATTCATTTCTTGTGAAGTGTTAATATTCCACCAAAGTGCTCCTGCCTCCAGAGGAGTGCTGAGATTTCTAATCAGAGTCACTCCATCCATTTCATGGAAGCCATTCCATAATTTCAGGAGGGTGAGGACTATCAGTTGCACCCATCATGGTGTAGTGCCACTTAGTGTGGATCTGTAGGTGAAAAGTGACAGTCTATTACCACTGATTCCTTGGTCATTTAGCAGTATCACGGGAATAGTCACTGCATACAGGTAGTTTCAGCCCAAATTGTATCTCTGGAAAGTAATTCGTGTTGTTTTTTTCCTGTTAAGAGTCACTCAGAGTCTGTTCCAGGATCCACTGCGACCACTGGAAGACTACCAACCTTGGCAAGAGTAGCTTCAGTCCTTCATATGTCGGTGGTTGGATGCCCTTGGCTTTCCCACGTGAGAGAGTTAAAGCTTGGTGAAGTCAGCTTAAGCAGGAGGCTAAAGACTTCCAAGCATTGTAGGACAGCTCTGGAGAAATGTGGAGGAAAAACTGTCTGAGCAGTGGGCAGGAAATCTAGAAGCAATACCTAGTTCTTAACAGACTGCTAACTTCCATAAGCTCACTGTGAGAAAAGGTATTTCCATTCTGTTTGCTAGATTTCCTAAGGCCAACAAGCAGACCAGAGTGGACTAAATATGTCTGTGGCTACTTTAAAAAAAAAAATTCAATATCCTTAACTGTCAGAAATTACAAAAATGATGCTAAACATGGATTCCTCCATGCCAGCCCTCTGGAGGTATGGTAGTTTTAATTATTCAGCATTAAAGACTGAGTAATTAAGCTTCATCTTAAACACCCTCTTCCAGAGGTAGCTTTTTAAGTGACTATAAGTGTTTTTCTTAAACAGACCAATAGAAAGAAATCCAGAGTATACTAAAGAAAATATCAGTGCCTTTTCATTGTGAGGTGTCTGCTCTGCAAGGGAGGAGAAGAAAATTAGGGAGTAAAATCACATCACATGGAGAAGGAGCACCAGGGAGTTACTGGAGCAGTCAGAGAAAAGCAGACAAACTAGTGACCTGTTTTTCTGAGTAGCAAACCCTTATACAACTGAACTCTTCAGATCTTCTTTTAATGATCAGCTCTCTATTAAATGACCAGAACATGCGTGAAGAGGCTTTCAATGAACATACAAAATCCATGCTAGAAAATCCTGTAGCAAATAGTAATTAATTTTGATTTTCAGCATGAATGATTCTGGCTTTGTGCATAAATATGTCCAATTGCCTCCGATACTTGCAGGTCCCTTAAGCTGAACCTCTGTTGAGCCTTGAGGCTGTTTTAAAGTATGGCCCCGGGGAACAGCTCTGATGCCTTTGACCAGCCAGGGATTTCTGTGGTGCAGGGTACATAAGCTATTTCCCCAGAGGGCCCTTCTACAATGGAGAGGAATGGCAAAAACAAGTGGGACTACTGTATGAATCTAGCTGTTTCTGGTAGCTTTTGACTGGAACTGGGGCTGTAAGGAGACACAGTTTGGTATGTAATGGTGCAGGCAATAACCTAGCTGTCTGCTGTGAAAACCCAGACAGAAAGAGTAATCTGTTTCTTGTCCTTTGCATTACTGTTGGAGAACGACCAGGGCCTTAATCCCAGGGGCTGAAATCATTCAGGGCTTGGTTTTTGCAATGAGTGGAGCTTAAGCCTGTGTTTTGGATTGGAAGCGTTCTTTTACAAGTCTAGGTCCTGATATGGGCTTTTAATTAATTATATTTTTAAATCTTCCTCCTTTGTATTTAAGTTTCAGGTGTAGGTACTGAATTCCAACAGAGATCAGCTTCTGCTAAGAGAGGGCTCTCTGGCAGCATAACTCAAACCCGAGAAACAGATTAAATATTGCAGCCTAAACAGTTTGCTGAAATTACAATTCAAAATAGGTAAAAGTCCTTTCATTTCGGCTTTTAAACAGCAGCACGGCTCTCCTAAAGATGTAATCTACAAGGCATGTCAAAGGTTTTTGACATTTGAAATCATAGCTCCAGCACCGAAGAGAAGCTGTCAATTTGTAGCTTTGTGCTTTTTTTCCCTGTAAATGTGAGTAATTTCTTTTATCCCTCAGTACGTCACCAGTCTATTGTTGTTTGTGGAGCTGCTTGAATTTAGTAGATGAAAATCAATAAATTAACCATTTACTGACTGTGAAATTGACTTCTATAATTGAGAAACTGCTAAAAATGTATGTATATGTGAGGGAAGCAAAAATCATACTGCATTATATTGTACGTTTGCTGCAGATCTGAAAGAAGTTAGTTGATCCTTTGGCTAAAAGTCACAGAATCACAAAAATGTAGGATGGAAGGGACCACTGGATATCACCTTCCCCAACTTCCCACTCCCAGCAGCTAAGTCAGATCAGCCATGACTTTTGTTTAGATTGGGTCATGAAAAAACCTCCAAGGATGGAGCCTACAAGTCTTTCTGGTAACCTGTTCCCAGTGAGGAAATGTTTTCCTTTATATAATGCAAAAGTAATCATTCATGGTTTCTACTTATTTTCAGTTTCACGTTAATATTCTTCTGTCAGGAGAAAAAAGTCCTACCTGCACAAACTTCAAAGGAAAAGCAGGGGAAAGCTTCTTTCTGATGTCAGAAGTCAGGCATCTCAGCTACTCAACTCAATTAATCATCTAGGCTCCCTAAATGCACTCTCTATTCATGGGGAAACAGTGGCACTCCCAGTTGGGGATTCAGAGGGACCACACTAGGTACTGGCCAGAGTGAAGGGCCTTCTGCTACTCCATGACTGAAGGTGGCAGGATTGTTTATGAAACCAGCTGGCACTTAAGGTTATTGAGTCAGGGTGTTTTCTGCTTATTGTGTGCAATAGACTGAAACATTACTGAAACGCAAGTGGAAAAACTGATATGAGGCCCGGAACAACATAACCTGGGCTGAAGTTAATGTTCCTCTACCAAGGACCACTGCAACATTTCTCTGCAATGAAATAATACCAGGCAGTGGGAGTTTCCTGAGGACGGTTCTGCTAGTGGTTCTCACCCCTATGGCAGGAAGCCCTGCTACCGAGACTTTTCCGAGACACACATGAGCAAGGTGTTCAGCCACTCAATGCTTATGGAGAGAGCTTATTTTACAAACTGCTTGGGTACCTTACATAGCCTTATGCATTAAGTAGTACAGAGTGGCCTTGCAGAGAAAGAAGTTGCTGGTCTACAGAATCCATTGTGAAATTTATGACAAGTAGCTGTTAATATAAGCTCTTGCTAGAAATTACCATAGTGCAAAATTAGGCTAATTGTCATGAATCTTGCCTTAGTCTTCATTCTGGATTCATACCTTGAATCTTTTTGCAGGTGATGGGCTAGTGCAAAGCACTGGGTATAAATAGCTTGTTCTTTGGAGCACTGAGAATTTGGGTCTAGATACAGAGTTAGGACACCTATTTTATATATCTATATATACTTTTGCTACAGAGTTGCCACGAGGCTCTTTTCTCTTGAGCGCAGCATTCTGATACTCCAAACACTACAGTATTTTAGGAACTTCCTTTAAGAAATCAGAAGCAGGTTTGACTTGCTGCTCAGGTTTGCTGCACTCTTTCTGTCTGGTTGAACTCTTTCCATCAGATCAATTCTCAGGTATTTAACTTACTTGACACCTTGTCCCAGTAACTTCCCTGGACTTGCTCAGCATACTAATTTCCCTCAGTGATTCTTCTGTGTCTATTCTGAGGCTGAGAGTCTCACCTATATCATGGCTGATCTTTCTTTTACCCTGCTTATCCTATCATCTCCCCTCCTCCAGTCTCTGAGCCATGAGTTGATAAAGAGAGAAGCTGAACATAGCAGATAGAGCTGACCTGTCAGCTTGAACCTGGAAACCTGCTCCTTCAGCATCTGACTATTTAACAAAAACTGGGCATGGCGAATTATCAAAGGGAGTTCTGCCTCTGAGTTTCTGCTTTTCCCTAAGAACTTTCTGTGAAGACCTATTTAGTATCATGAAACATATAAAATGAAAAAAACCTGCCTTCCAAAGGCTCAAAAGCTCCCCTTAGAAGCGTGTCGGCAGAGGCTTCGTGAAAACGGAAGCCAGACTTCATGTTAAAAGCTGCAAAGTCAGTGTGAAGATCCATAAGGGTCGATGCAGCTTTGAAAGAATGGGGGGGAGAGGGTAATGTGTAGGCATTGTGTCATGATGATCTAAAGATCTTTTCCAACCTAAATGATTCTATGGCATTCTGTGTTTGTATGCGATTACTACTTTTGGCGACTAATACAGCAAAACCCTTTATAAACTGGAGCCAGACCAATCAAGTGACCTAATTTTCATCTAATTTAGATGAGCTATTGAGTTTAAAAATCAAGGCAGGAGCCTGACAATTTAGCAACAGGAAATACCCCTTTGTTTGTGTGTGGCTACTAAAATTTCACTGTATTTAGAAATGAAGCAAACAAATAACATTTTTTGGATTCTGGCAATCTATCTCAGACCTCTTATAAACTTCTTTGAATATATAACTTGAGTCATTCTTGTTTCTATAGGAACAAGTTACTGGGAACTCACAAATGCCAGGCAGAACAGAGAGGTAGCTTTGTATGTCCTGCCGACAACATCCCTGTCTATAAAATCTTGGATGGCCTTGTAAAATCATCTTGAATTCTAATCCTGTCTTATTTGTGGTCTCCTCCAGCACCATATCTTCTGCAGATGTAATCATCTCCTTCTTTATTCAGGCCTCCAGATCATGAGTTAAGTCAGTAGGTGGGACTAGATCCAGGGTAGATACCTGCAAAACCTCGCTCAGTTTCTCTTTCCACTCCAATTGTGAACCAGAGTATGTAGTTGCTGAGCGTCGCTCTCTTTGGCATTGCACCCAAACTGCACTAGTTTCATCAGCACCCTAGCTAGCTACAAAGCCTGTTACCCATTATAGGAAGGAAATTATATTGGTGTGCCATAATTTTTTTTCTTAACAAGTGCATTTCAACTGCTACTTGTTTCCATTTTCCCTTCAACAAATGTTTTGTAATAAATAGATCTACTCTTTTTTTTTTTTCTTTTTTTTTTGGGGGGGTGGAATTGAAGTTTTGGTGACAGGCATCTAAATTTTCATGCATTTTTCCATCACTTTTTAAAGACAGAGGTGATCTTTACTCTTTGCCTGTGTACAGAAATTTTTTAAAAACCTTTCTATACTGGAAAGAGGGATGGAAATATGTGAATTTTAGGACAGCTAACTAAATGCACAGGGGGCAAGACCTGGCTTAGTAGAACAAACCATTTGAAACAAAGTTGGCTGGAAAATCACATAATAGACCTGTACATTGAAGAATCAGAAGTGCTAACAGCACTTCTTGTCATGAAGCATCAGTGCTGAATATACAAGTTACTGTTCTTGTTATTGGTAAACACAAATTCATCTAGAAAAACAGGATTTCATTTTTGCTTGTTTAAGCATAATTTCCCTCTTCTTATCAGGGAGACCGAATAGGCCCGTTTAGGACCACGTAGTTTAGCCTGGCTGAGTTTTCAGATGAACCTTTGAAAAGCAGCCTTGTCTGCATTGAAAAGATGTGCAGGATCCCCGCAGTCCAACCTTTGACAAGAAGCGTATGTTTGCTGTAACAGCAAATCCTGCTTTCCTCCTTGGCTCATCATAGTTTTCCATTTGTTCCCTTGTTTCCTGCACCATGTAGTATTTCAGATGTTACCATGTATTTGCACCATGTAGTCATCCTCTGGGACGGCTGCAGGGAGCTGGTGCGGAGGAACTCCCCAGACTCAGTGCCGTGAAAGGAGTTACAAAACCGCCCTGTTCTGCATCATGCGTTCCCAAGCATTAAGAGCGCTGCTCCCCTCTGGGGACAAGGGCCCTTTGGGCCAGAGGGAATCTAACATGGTCTGAGCCCTGAAGCTGGACAAGCAATGGCTTGGCATAGCACTATCAGATTGTCAGCTAGACAGCCAGGACACGTTATTTGTGATGGGAATGAATGTAGTGCTGTCTCAAATACATCCTCACAGAGAATTCCCATGTATTAGAACAGGTAAGGATCTATGTATCTATTGCATTGGGCAGTCCTGCCTATCTAGGCAGTATCGGACCTTTACGGATTCGTAGGAAAGTCACCACTGGAACAAGGTGAACATACTTTGTCTTCTCCAAATGGAGAACTTCAACTATCAAAGGACTGTTTATGCACAGTGCTACAGGAAGGTATTTATTGTAGGGCTTCTGATTATCCTTGGTTTCCCACAAAACAGTGGTGAATGCTTTACAAATAATGGCACTCATCCATACTTAAGGTCTACTTTACCCAAATTTCCTAGTCAGCCAGGCATCTGAAGTTGCTTTCTAAGCAAATAAATTACAAATGATCTTGTCGTCCCCCACACAAACATTTTAAAGCCTTCTGGGAATTACACATCATAATCTTCCTTTTATGCTTACTCAGGTGCTCCCCAGTGTAAGTTTTTACTGATTGCCTAGAACACCCTTGTGCACACACCTGCACACCTTTGGCGTGTTTGTGATATGCAGCCTGCTAAATCCAGCGAGTTCGATTTAAGTGGTTTGGTTGAATGTCACCAAATGCCCAGTCATACGTGGCACTTCCTCTCTGTTCCTCTTAAAAGCTAATTCACAGGAAGCTGTGTGAAGTCACACTAGCCATTCTCCTCCTATCCATAATCCTTCTAATTGGCAACTACACTCTACACATGCTTGCCATCACCCAAGGCAACTACACTCATCACTGCTTGCCACATTAGCTGATGAGCTAATACTGTCTGTGGAGAGGCACTGTTGTCAGAGTGAAGTCTGAGACATTCCAGTAAGTTTATAATAAAAGAAGAATCTAGGATTGTTTCAGTCTCAAAGGTCACCCCTGTACCGATGTGAATCAGTGTATTTTCTCTACAGTCAATGAGTCTAGGCTGATTTACAATAGCTGAGTGTTACTGCCTGTATGTAATTAATCTCTGGGGTTTGGGTTTTTTCCTGCCTGATTTGGTGTCCATTGAAGGCCCAAGTACATTAATGGGACTGCATGAATGCCTGTAAAGGAAGGCATATCTTCTCAGAAACTTCTGCCTTGCTGATGAGTGCATAGGAGTACCGTGTTGCTAGACTATCCAAAATAATTCTAAGAGTAAACAGGCATCTCCTCTCGTATTTGACAGGGAAACACAGGACAGGAGAAACAGTATATTCTGAACCCTTTTTTAGTTGTTGGGGAGTTAGGAGCAGATCCACAGAAGAACATAAGGCTTTGCCACTCTCAGCACATCACTTTTAGGTGCTTGGGAGAGGAGATCTAGAGCTTGTCCCTGTTCCATGTTTTGCTGTTTTGTATTAGCCAGTACATAGGATAAAATACAAGACCCAGTATCCCATCTGCCTGTTTCCTCTTTCCCCATAGAGTGAATATCTGCATCACTGGATTACAGAATCATTCACATGCTTACTGCTTTTACCCTGTCTAATGCATCTTCTGGTCTTCTTGTAAAGTGGGAGAGGCAGAGGTGGATCATATAGCCCATAAGCTAGCAGGCTGGGCACCCTTCTTGCAGGAGGTGAGAGAAATGGGCTTGGGTCTCTGCAGAAAGAAAAGGGAACTGAATTTGTTTCTCACAGCCTGTCCTACAGAGGTGTATTAGGCACATCTTAACATACTTGGGTAAAGTCCCTCTGAGGAGATAGGCCCTGTTGGGCACATTCCTTAGCCTCTTATTGCTAAATATAGGTGTAATCTACTAAATGCAGCCATCAGGGAAGTGACACTATTTAAAGAACTTTAAGACTCTCTATCTCTGGAAGGTACTGTGCAAAATTGGGTACTATCCTGTTTTACATAGACTGTGCTCAATTATCCATAAACTTCATTGGCTGTTGGGTGGGACTTAGGTTTTAAAGATTCCTGGCATCCTTTTATGGATGGATGATTTGTAATCTTAAATGATAGCTTCTTCTCTTTTACTTTGCTTGACTACTTCAGATTTAACTGCTGAGGTATCATATATTCGAGTGCTGTGAACTGGGATTACTTTTTTTTCCTTCCTAAAACCCCCAGAACTTCAATGTGCTGAGTTAGAAGAATACCGATGTCAACATGGGAAANATAGCGAGAGACAAAGACAGCAAAAGAAAGGCCAAGAAGCCATGTACTTGCTATCTACAAATTAACACACTAGAGAAGGAGATGTATGTATGTTAAAGGACAAAGATGGTGCAAGATCAAGTAATTATGAAAAAGCCACAATAGAGGCTGCATATAAGCAAGCTGTCAAACCAACAGAGGGAAGACATTCTGAGGTATCTATCAGAGAAACTGACCTGAGACAAACCCAGATAATTTAAAAAATAATTGTATCAGTTTATGAAAGTGAGAAATGGCACCTGTCAGACTGAATTCAGTAACCCAAGATGTCCTGCTTAGTCCTGTGTCCTGTGTCAGCCTTTCAGTAAAAGGGTTGTTTCTTGCTAATTTTCTGGGAGGTTGGTTTTCTCCTATGATGGAAGTGGGTTACAAAATATGCATTCTGATTGTTGTTCAAATTGCAAACTAAAATATTCAGGTTCATTGTATGTTATTCATTCAGGTGTGCACATTCTTGCAGGAGGATACTGCTCTAGCAGCTAATAAGCTGGAGGAGAGTCTGTACTGCTTTCAGCCCCAGGCTGTCTGAAATGATTTTTCGGTGTCCTCCATTCCCTGTGCTCTTGAAATCACAAAGACAGCAGTACCATTTCTGAATATTCAAAATTATAACCAGAACCCTTGGCTGTAACTGCTAACATCATCTTTTTGTCTTCAAGACAGTAAGGCTTCAAAGAATCAGAAGTGTAAGATACCATTTGCCACTTGGTTTTGGAGATAGTTGTGAGGATAACAGCTCACTGTATTTTTTAAAATGAGAGCTGTGATCCTTGTACATAATTCTAGAAACAGGGACTTCACAAAAATACCAGATAGCATGAGTAAAAAAAAGCCTCCATCAGCATGCCACTTCTTTTTCCAGACAAAAAAATAAAACAAACCAATCTCTCCAGAAAGCATTCTGGTGACATAAGTATTGTTATAATCCATCCTTCCTAGCAATGGGTATGGAGGAAAAAGCAGCAACATAGGTGCAATGTGAGAGGAGTACTGATTTGTTGTGGGAGCAAGGGCCGGGAAGGGCATCAGGGCAAGAGGCTTCCACATGCAATCTCCATTCCTGGAGGCACCCAGGTCTGACTTTGCCCAAGCAGGCAGAAGAGGAGGGATTATCCTTGGAACTAAATAAGGAAAACTTGGCCCCTGGAAGAAGCAGTAGGAAGCAGGAAAGTTTTTTGGAACCACCTATGACTTGTTAATACTTGTTTTTAGTAAACCAGACCCAACTGCCACCAGTGCAGACTGGAAACAAAGGCGTTTCTATTCGAGAGCAGCCAGGCCAGGCTGACAATCCCCAGGTACTTGTAGTGCTAGAAGTAGCCATGTTGGAAGCCCCCCAGTTCTGGACATCATGTTCCAGTTAACAAAAATCAGCCTGACACTCCTGACCATGTCCAAACAATTGGGCAGCCTGAACACAAAGTTATGTGGTCAATTAGTCAAACATAACATTGCAAGGCTTCTTGGCCTTTCAAAACTGGAATGAATTTGCCAAACAGGAAAGAGTAGGAATGAAGCGGAACAAGTAATTCAGAACCCCCTGGGTCTAATCTGCCAATGCCTTGCACCTCCAGCCGCATTTCTGGTCTCCTAGCAGAGGAATTCATGACTGTCAGCAGATTTCGAGGGGTGAGAGCAGAATCCCGCACAACCTGCCCCACCACTTCTGCTTGTGTGAATTAGAAGAATGTGGTGTTTTATCCCCATTTTACACTGACAGAAATGTGTGTCCCTGTGTACGTCTGGCAAGTGCCTGTCTCGGTTGGGTTATTAACTGAATGTTTATTGTGCGTGACTGATGCACCGAAGTAAGGACACAGGAACAGCTGTATCAGCTCTGGCCTCGGGTCCCTCTGTCCCACCATTTTTGGTTTCTGACTGTGCCATAGGCAGCAGAATGGGGAGGACTAAGTTTGGGGCAAGAGCATACCTTGCTCCTCTCTTCCAATATCTAGTTGTTTTCAGGTTATTTTCCCGAGTCTGACACAGTACTCTTTAGTAACCCTTAACTGATGTCATCTTCAAGTACTTTGCATCTTTTGGCCCCCCAAAAGTACAAAAATGTACTTTTGGCCCCAAAACTGTATCAACATAATGATGGGGTTTTTTTTCTGTTTCATTCTCTACCTCTTTCCTAATAATTTCTAATACCTGATTTACTTTTGTAACTGCTAACCCAGCACTGAGTTCATCAAATACAGATGGAGGAAAACTTGTGGCTGGGTGGCACAGATTTTGCCCTCATGTTCTTTGAAATCATGTAGTTCCCCTTCAAGCTTTCCCCTAGCCGTGAATACTTGGCTGAATTAAGGGAGAGATGAAGGGCTGAGGAAGCCACGGAAGAAAAGGGAGAAGCAGCAGTGCCTGTAAGTGGGGAGGCAGTTAGAGCTGTGCGAGCTGGAGGGCAGCGTCTGGCTTCCCTTCCAGCTGCCTTCGCTCTTCCCTCAGCAGGTCCTTGACGAAACTTGGGCAGTGAAACGCAGAAGACGAGGTACACAAATGGCATCACCCCAGCCCCCTCCTCCGGTGGTTTCTGAGGGCAGGACGGCTCTTCCCAGCATCTGCTGAAAGCTGCTGCCTTTACACCTTACCCTCTGCCTGGCCTGGGCATGCCACCCTGCCCAGTGCTTGCATGAAGCTGCCAGCAGGTCTGCCCCTCAGGGACAAACACGGTCAGTGAAGCCGATGCCGCTGAGACAGCAGCTGCCTGGATTTATTAATATTTTTTTTCTCACCATCGCATGTTCTTCCTTACTAGCTGTTACCTTTTCCTCTGGAAATAGTGGTTGTGGTCTATTTTCCTGTTTGTTATACTTTGGGAGGTCTCCGGGGCTGCCCACCCTGGCCCTAGCACCCCATTCCTCCTTGGCACCCCTTGCCCCCAGCCACACCCCCTCGGTGGCCCCACTGCCGGGACGTGCGGGCAACCCCCAGGTACTCATAGAGAAAAAATAAAAAGAAAGGAAAAAAGAAGAAGTAGCTCATGAGTAAATGAAGCTGCATTCCCCATTGTCTGACAGTCATGCAACTGCCTTCCCTGGCTTTGGAGCAGGCTGCGAATTATTTTTGCTGGTGTACCCCTGGGTCAAGGCTGCACAGGGAGCCAGTGAGGGCACCCTGGGCACTGAAATTAGTGGGTATGCTAATCCCCCATGCCAGATCAGACCAGTGACTCCGCAGGAATGGTGCTGCTTGGTGGCTTACCAGCACTGGTATGGACAACACCGTGATCAGGTAGGGGCTTTCCTAGGGGAAGCCTCCTCCCTCACATTGCCAGTGTGTCAGCCCTCCTCTTCTGTAAACTTAGGAAACTTGGCTATATAATTTGTGGTAGTGGGAGATTACATTTGCGCTTTTCCCAGGGAAAAATAAAAAATAAACTAGAAAAAAAAAAGTCATGCAAAGCTTGGAGATGGATTTATATTGAAAAAACAGGCCCTGGGCACTAATTTGGGAAGATTTGAACTGGATGCTCAGACTGGCCTCTACCTTAAATGAGCACAATGAACATTAGATCAAAACTCAGTGAAAACTTTCATCTAATTGCAGATGTGAACTGTGTGGCTTGAATTTTTCTCTGCAGGAAATCGGTTTTATTTAAGTAATACAGTAGTCATCTACCTAGGCATTCAGTGAAAGGGACAGTAGCAGGGTACCCTGGGGATGGTCCCTTTTTAGTTGCCTGGGAAAAATATTATTGCTGACAAATCCATTAAAGCAATAGCTTCCGCTCAAGCCTGTTCATGCTCAATGATATGGGTCCTTCTGTGTATGTACTGACCGCATCTTTGCTGTGAAAGCTGATCACTGGCACTGCACCTTTTGGACTGAGGAGAGGTGAGTACAAGTAGAGCATCCAACACTGTGGCCAGTGGCATGAGTGGAGAACGTCCAGCCTTTCTGGATGTGCTGCCGTTCACACACGGCACTGACATTGTGCAGCTCCTAATATTTTTTTGCTGCCCTAGGCAACCTCCTGTTATGTTTTTGTTGCAAACCCGGTCTGCCATGGAAACGCTTCCAGCCCACCAGCAACTGCCCTGCCGTTAGGTCATTACAGAGATGTTAAAACATGGACTGCAGATGTATGCGTTGGAACCCAAGACATGAAGTACTGTGTTGCTTTGGGATTAGACTGCCTTCACTCTTGTTCATGCTAGCAGAGTCTGGTGCAAGTTCCTCTGTATCACCTGAGACTCTGTTTATGCCACGGCAGGTAGTATTGTGCACCTGAACCCTGACTTTAATAATTATTGATGTCTTTCCTGAAATGCAGTACTAAAAGCTCTGTAAGCCAGCAGAGTGACCACCCCGATGCCACCAGCAGCTGCCCAGAAGCCCAGGGTGAGTGTGCTGCATGAGCTGCCGTCCTCAGGACGGCCGGGAATAGGGAACGATGTGTATGCGTTATCACTGCAAGGCGGGCAGGGATGCAGCAGCATTGTTTCATAGGACTGAAAGTCTTGCTCATGAGCAGCAGCAGAAGGATGACAGGGGTTTGTCCCACTGATTTTGCACACACGCAACTCGTGGCCCTTTAAAGCCATTGTGTCTGACCTCAGTGACTCAACAGGAGGGACACCAGTGAAACAGAAAGGAAATACCACAGCGCTACACAATTGTTTCCAAGCGAGAGGGTTTCTGGTAGAGAGCCAGGTGCTAATACCTTACCTCACACGGCATTTGATGGAGCTGTGTGTGGGCCAGGTGCTGTTCATTGTATAAGTGTCAGAAGCTGGCCTGTCCTCGTGCAAACCAAAATAGACTGTACGCTTCTGTGAGCTGAGGTCTGCTATTCCACTTGCATGCAGGATACACGGTACATCTGGAATAATTAATTTCTCAGCCTATTGTTACTTTCTTGTGGATCAGATGTTTGCTGCTTCTGAAGCCTGTTGACTGTATTCAATATCTCTTCCTGTTTAACTTTGTTATTCCGGCCTCCTACTTTTTTTTTAGGGCCTGTCTTTTCATTTTCCCCTTGAACTAGAGAATTTTCCTGAAGTATGGATGAGTCACAGATACTGTATTTCCTCTTCTCTGAAGCACATTTGGATTTTTGAGGAATTGCAGTTTACAGTGATCAGCCATAAATTCCAAAATATCCTTTCAGGGCAGAGAAGGGAAGAACAGTGGTACTGAAATCAGCCTGAAAGGTAAATGACTGAAAGAGGGAGAGAGAGAGAAGTAAGACACAGAGAGTGTTAGAAGGACAGCCAGATGCAGGCACTGTGCAGCATTTGATGGCGGTGCCTCAACTGATAATGTTCCTGTAATCAGAGATGCTCCGTCATACCTGTCAGCAGCTGTTCAAGCATATCACAGGCAGCTCTAAATAAAAATATCAGAAGCAAAAAAGGATAAATACCCAGAAAGTCAATGAATTTCCTCTGCTCCTAGCCCAGCATTTTCTAAAGTGAGGGAAGGTTGGTTTATAACGGGGTGTAAAAGGCGCTGCCAACCCTGCATTACCCCATCAAAGCCATTGTACTGGTTTTAGCTGGGATAGAGTTAATTTCCTTCATCATAGCTGGTATGGGGCTATGTTTTGGATTTGTGTTGAAAGCAGTATCGATAACACAGGGATGTTTTAGTTCCTGCTGAGCGGTGCTTGCACAGTGCCAAGGGCTGTTCGGCTTCTCATGCTGCTCTGCCAGCGAGGAGGCTGGGAGTGCACAAGGAGCTGGGAGGGGACACAGCCAGGACAGCTGACCCCACTGACCCAAGGGATATCCCACACCATATGGTGCTATGCTCAGCAATAAAAGGTAGGGGGAAAAGTTTGCCAGGGCTGCTGTTGCTCAAGGACTGGCTGGGCATCAGTCGGCTGGTGGTGAGCAGTTGTGGGATTTTTTTTTTTCTTCACTTGTTTTTTCTTGGTTTTGCTTTTCTTTGTTTCCTTTATCTCAGTCCGTGAGTTTTCTAACTTTTGTGCTTCCAGTTCCCTTCCCCATCCTGCTGGAGCCAGGGACATGTGAGTGAGCAGCTGTGTGGTGCCTAGCTGCCTGCGAGGGCTAACCCACAACACCCACAGAGCTCCAGAGGTGTTCCATGTTGCGGCATTCACCTGAAGGATTGCAGTAATGTATTTTTAAAGCCTTTAATTTTTGTCTTGAAGGTGAACTGAAAATGGAGGTTCCCAAGCTGTTTCCTAAAGCAGGTCTTGTGGTTTTGTTTCTCATGTTTCCATGGGATTTTTTAATTTTTTTTTTTTTGACATAAAGCTGTGGCAAGTATTCACTTCATAAAGAATTCTGCTACTGAGGTTATTAAGGGTGAAAGTTTGCAGGGCTACTATAGCCTCTGTCTTTTCATCCCCAAATTGTAAAGCTGTGCAGGGCTCAATATAGAAGTCCTATCCATGAGTGTCAGAGTGAAAATCAGGCTTTTCATATGCAGCCATTGAGAAGACAGGCTAATTCCAACTGTCTCTTTCTGTGTATCAGAGTACCTTACATAAAAGCCCATCAAGCGCTCATCCATAGTGGAGAGTATTTGTGTAACGATCAGTGATGGCACACTGCAGTTGGCTGGAGCCCCAGAAAGGGTCATGCTGACCTTCAGTCATGACTGGAAGAAGATCATGTTACAATCTCACTGCACTGAACAAGGTATTCCAGCAAATCTTTCGTAACTTCAGCACAAGGTAGGCTCCGTAGCTGCTCCTTTGACGAAGCATGGGTAGGAAGGGGTCTGCTCTTTTCGTCTACCTCTGTGAGGTTTCACTGCACAGCTGAAGGATGCAGCTAGGAAGATGCAATTTGCGTAACCATCCGGCTTCCTGGTTATCTCCTCATTCCCAGTATCCTGCCATGTCTCACCTGACAGTAACCAAAAGGTTATCAATTTTTCTCACTGCTTCCAGGCAGTGCACGGGACTGGCAGGACAGGACAGTGCCAGCACTCAGATGCTGCGTTGTGGGAGGCTGGTCTGCTTGGTGGGGGACAATCTGAGGTGGGAAGGACAGGACAGCAGAAGAGAGTGAGGTACTCACTATCCATAAAAAGAAATCTCTGTCTACTTGCTTACTTGTCTGAAGATCTGCTGATAGATCTCAGACTACTGAGAAAAACAGCGATGGAATGGGAAACAGTATTTATTGGTTTTTCTTTGTATAGTTAGAGCCTTATTTCCCAAATCTGTGTTGGATGAGACATTTCACTCCAGTAAATTATCTGTCCCTCACTTCCTCAAGGACTATCTTCACCCTCTTGCAGTTCTGGGGAAAGCATGACCCTTTCTTCTCTCTGCATGTCTCAAAGATATTCCCATGATGAGGGGCATTAAGGCAATTCTAGGTGGATGGCCTTCTAGCCCTCCATTTATGTGTGAGGGGAAAGCTAGTTTAATATGACCACTGCAAAATGGGTAGGGTTACCTGAACAGTGTTCAGATGAGGTCTTGCTATCTGTGGACATAAGTGGTCCCTGAGCAGACTCAATGAAGTTAGTAGCACTCTGCTAACAGCAGATGGTACGATATTTGGCAGAAGGGCTAAGGAATGAGTAGATAAGAAATTGAGGCTTCCAAACTACTTGCACCAGGAAGAGTATTGCCTGTGAAGTTTCCACGGCGATTTGCTCCAGTAGTGTCATTGGTTACTGTGGAGAAAAAGCACAGGTGCTTTGAACCCAGCCCTGCCTGCTGTGGGTAGTATCTGACAACGGGTTACATTAATCAATGCCCAGTGATAGCGTCACTGTTGTTGCAGTCATCCTCTGACAGTAAATGAGATTTTGCTTTGTTTGCTAAAGGGGATGTTACTTGCACAGCTCTCCAGTTTATCGCCACTACTTTATTTTAACGTGGGTGAGTGTGTCAGCCACAGCAGGGCTTATGAAAGATACTGGATCCACAGACCTAGAAACTACAGAGGTGGAGCTCCTGCAAGTCATGTCTTTCCAGACGGTTCCTTGCCCAAAACATTGGGAAGGGGAGGCTATTATCTGACCCAGTGAGTCCCTACTACTGGAAAAGTCCCTCTGGACCATGGGCCATCAAGTGCTGTTTAGAAGAGTGTTCAAGTTCAGAGCTGACTGAGGGACAAGGAGACTTCTGCTGAGCTTGTAATTTCTTGGACATGGCTGAGAGCAACGTGTTGTTTTTTTTACATAATTCACTTCCCAATAACTTGCCCATTCCTAGTCAGTTTTGCAGAAAATCTTAAGATAGGCCTAACAGCAGTGGCTGTGGTACAAGCCTTTAAGATCAACTCAATGCTTTCAAATTTCAAACAGCCAGACATCTGGGTGCCTTGCTCTCCCCAGACTGTATTCTGACAGCTCTTCTTCAATGAAAGTATGAGAAGTCTAACCACTGGAGCTCATTGCTCCTACCAATTCACTGCACACCTCTGCCTTTTCCTTTCTTCAAAAGATATCAATGACAATTCATGGTCCCCAGTGGCAGTGCTGTTTTTTCCCCCAGCATTTGGCAATCTGAAGTAGAATCTGTAACCTCTATTCTAGAGCCAGCAATAGTGAAAGCACAAGTGAGTACCAGCTATCAGCCTTTCAACCACCTCTGCCCGTACTCTTGTTCAAAATGGCTTTTGGTAGTATAGTAACAGCCAGTGTCTTATCTATGCTACATTTCCTTCTTGACAATGCTGGAGGTATAACGTTGGGAAGTTTGTAGAAGATAAATCCAAAGCAGACAAGGGCAATCAGTTTTTCTCCTGGGATTTAAAGCAAGAGGATCTACTATTTCCAATTACGGTTGTCATGCCAGGGAAACTTGATATAAATTGTTGGAGTTGCAGATGGTGCAGACTGCATGAGAGAGGAAAAAGGTCGAGGGCTCTCCAGTTCACAAAGTCTTTGCCATAACCACTTGTCCATTGCCTTTGTTGTCTCACTTGCCTTAGTGCTGTGAATACCAGTAAAGTGCTGGGGTATGAAGGAGAGGACTCTGCTAGTCAGACATGAGAGAAGTGGAGCTGGAGCAAAGGCTCATGCAATGCAATACAGCAAGACTCGGGGTAGAGACGCTCACATGAACACACAGGAATGCCAAACTCCCAGGAGTGATGGCAGAGGTGCTTGACAGGGTTTACTTTCAGGTACTAAGGAGGCCAAGATAAAAGCAGGCTTCAGTGTACCCAGCTTCACTGCTGCTCTCAACCTCCTTCACGCTGATGTCTCTGCGGCCTGTACCTCTAGTTTTCTTAGATCCTTGGAGAATATTGTGCCTTCTCCAAGAGGACACACCAGGAAGCTTAGCAGCCTGGATAAGCTCTTGTGCCTGAGGTTGCTTTGGATGCTACCCTGCCAAGGGACAGTGTTTGCCATTGTGTGCCCTCTGGACTTGTAAAAAGTGCCACCATGACGGATGATTTTCCTGATTCTGCCAGTACCTTTGGGAGCATTGATTGTATTGAGGCATCAACTTGCAATCTAGTCAGTTCATGCTTTTACACTAACATTTTACCTGTGGTGCAGTGATGTTCTGCAACTGTTGGCCAGATCTATAATAGGATTCTTTATAAAGTAGTCTCAAGGGATGTCCTTTTGGCTCCTTTCTTTAGGCCTGCCATTTTTCGCATTCACATTATGTGTGTGTCTGTGTGTATATACAATCCTGAATGAATTCCTGGTGATAATATAATTGAAGGTATACTTGGATACTAGGGGACAGCCTTGAAACAAGACCTCAGTTTTTTGGAACAACTTTTGAAGTGTTAAATTTTGCTTCCATTCGGGTTTGGAATAAATTCAAAGCTTTTCAATGGAAAAGAAAGTTTTCAGTTCAGGCTGTCTCTCAAGAAATGGCTAGAGTCCACCTTAGAGCTTTGAGACATTCTATTACAAACTTCATCAAAATTGGTGTATCTTGGTGAAACATTTTGGCTTTGACTTATCAGCATTTTTATAGAATGGCTGAAAACTGAAAATCTTATTAGTTGTGCACATCAGTCAAGGTATCTTTAAGATGCCTGTTTACTCTGTGTATTTGTTATGAGCTTAACAATCACGAAGATGGTCAAATGGTTTAACACTTGAGATTGAAAGACTTTTTGAACTTCCTGCTCTGCACAGATCCTATTCTTCCCTTTCAAGTGGAAAAATTAAAGCAGTGATTAACACATGTACATCTGAAATTGGGAGATCTCCCTACAGACTGTAGAGGTTGCTTTACGCAGGAAGTGT
Organism: Pandion haliaetus; assembly: GCA_013401275.1. Lineage (NCBI taxonomy): Eukaryota > Metazoa > Chordata > Aves > Accipitriformes > Pandionidae > Pandion > Pandion haliaetus. Next base: position 180,955 of record VYZV01038574.1, on the reverse strand, counting down.
TGTTTCCAGTAATTGAATATGGTGATATAATTTATAGCTTCTCAGCCACAAATTTGCACAAATCAGACATAATGCTCCCGATTAATTAGATTTTCTGTTTATCACAACACCACAATCTTCAGGCCAAAGATGATAGTTCCCCTTTCATTTACAGCCTTCCAGGAGGCAAAAGGCTTCTGAGAACTGGGGTTGCTTGGCTTCTCACATTGCTGCCAGTCAGATGAGCTGCCCTTCACGCTGCAGCATTTGTCATGGTTTGCCCAGCACCGTATGGCCCATTGCTGAATTAGGTATCCTGTGATACGTGCAGCCTGTGTGGGTCTATGCACATGAGCATGTGCCCACACATGCATGACAATCATTTGGTGCTGTTCCCTGTTTGAAAGAGATAATGTTTTATTTTTTTAATGTGAATTGGGAAAGCAACTCCTAGATTACAAGAGTGGGTTTTTTTGTAGATGATTCCAGGATTGGTTTGTGGTTTGTTGGTTGGGTTTGTTTTTTGTTCCTCCCCGCCCCCCCAGCATTTAATGTTCTCAGGTAATATAATCCCCATGCAAAATTATATTGCTTGTTCTGAACAGGTCTGGTTAGCTTCAGTGAAGCAGAACACTAATATAATACTCTATTACTGTTACTTTCTATGTTTTAAAGCACTAGCATTGTGTTTAGTATTGACTGAGTATGGAGGAGATAATGGGCAGCCTATTGACTGTCTCTGAGCTCACTGCTCAGACAGAGGTTGGGATGGAAGAAGGTGATTGTTCAATTCCTCACATAACACTGCAGCAGTGTTTGCTGCTGAGCACTGTAGCTCCATCCCCATGTCATAGGTACAGATGTCAAGGCCATCTCTTGGCCAAGTCCTTAGTCATTTGGGTTCTCGAGAAGGGAGGAAATTAAGCTGAAAAGCGAGAGCTCTGGATTTTTTCCTTTAGTAAAGAAAGTAGCATTGTGTGAAGTGCCCCGATATATAGATTTGTAGTCCCAAAATACGAAGCATTGTTCAAAGCCTAAACAGAAAGCCTGATTTTCATGCAAAACCAAAATAACAGAGTCTGTGCAGATGCTGAGCAAGTGAGCTGCCTTCCCAGGAGCAAGGCTGCCCTCCAACCTCACAGGAGACAAGCAATTTCGCTGCTGGTGGAGCAGGCGGAGTGGTGATTGTGGGGTGCCAGGAGCACACCTTCCTCACCATGCAGCTTGGTGGCCTGCTCCTTCCCACTACATGGCTGTCATGGAGGTTCCTGAAAGAGGGGAGGACTCTCTGGTTTACTTTTTGGGAGCAAGTGACAGTCATGACTAAGCTACAGCACTGAAAAATAATTGGGTGATATCAGGCTTTTTTCAAAGCGGGGAGGGAAGAGATAAGGAAAAAAGGTAGGTGCATGGGAAGGTTTGCTGACATGTGCAGGCGAGGTGGAACTCAGTTCTATAAAGGAAATAAACTAAGATGTATAACATTCCCTGTAACATTTCACTTTGCTATTCAGGCAGGGCTTTTTGAAGTCAGTGGAAGTCTTTCCACTGCTTTCAGGGGATTTTGGATCAGGCCCATCCAATTGTTTAGGTTGCTGATATATATATATCTGGCCCTTTACCTGTTGCTTTTAATGAATGCTGCACAGGGAAAGCATCAGTTTCCCCTCTGCTCAGAAAGCACCTAACGTGTTGTAGCTGCAACCTAATGTGTTGAAATGAACGGGTGGACCAGCAGCCCAGTGTTTATTTACCCATACTCGTTTTGAGTTTACTTCAGCAAAGAAGTTTGTGCAGAGGACATGGCTGTGACACAGTCCTCTGGAAGCTGGACCCCAGAAGGAATGATCTGTCCTGCTGAGCAAGGGCTGCTGCAGAGCCAGCTACCGTGCCAGGAGCAGAGGCATAGCCTAACCCTACCCCCTTACACTATAGGTTCCTTTTTGGCACCTGCAGCTTTGGCAGAGGGCTCTGCTCTGTGCCAAGCAGAGGGTTAGGGCTTTTTGCATGGTTTGGGGTGGGGTTGAAGTTGTGCTAATCTTTAGCTTAGAGATCACAACTCTTCAGCAAAAAAACCCCAGCTGCTCTACAAACTCAGGGAAACACCATCTTTTCCTCTGTCCATCTACAGAGGAGAAAGGGGAGAAGGTGAGAGGAGATGCTCGCAGAGTAGGTTAGCAGCAGGGTCAAGCCTGTGGGTTCCCATTGCACTGCCTGTTTGCATTTTTCTGGACAAACCTTCATAATTCTGAGTATGCTGGGGAAAAAAACAGTATTGGAATCCTATTAATTCTTTTAAAAACAAAACAAAACAAAAACCAAAACAACTGACTTTTTATTTTTAATGGCTAAGAAACAAGAGAGACGTCCAATGTCTATCTAGGTGTAGAATCAGTCAGTGCTTTAATGCACCCAAAGTTAGAAATGAACTTTTGTTTTTCCTTAAGGTCAAATAAGCCACTGAGTGTGCCAGGTGGCTGTTACTGACCTGCTGCTTCAGACTCCAGTGCTGAAGTACTCTGCTGCAGTGCTCTCCTAAAATTGATTGTTCCAGCTTTGCAATATCCTAGTTTGGAATTTTTTGTGCTGAAATTTTTGTGTGTCCTTTCTGAGATGCTATTACTTGGGATTTTACTAGATGCTGCTGAGTTCAGGCCAGTCCAGTAGCCACTGAACTAAAAAGACTGGTTTTGTTTGGATGGGTCCACTGTTCTGACAAAACACAGGAGACTGGTGTCACGACTGGGGAAACCTGATATGACTTCTTAGGACTTCTGGGTAGTAAGTATGGAACTGGTTTTGAAGAATTGCTTAGCTGTGTAGCAAGTCAAGCAGAATACCCCTTTCTCTCACTACACGAGGTGAGAAAACAGACAGAAGCTTTTAGGATTAATGCCTGTGCTGACTGGGACAGGCTAAGGACAACACCAGACTGGCAGGACAACAAGAGAAGCCTTTGCCTCTGGAGTGGAGAAGCTCGGTTCCCTTAGAAGAGACTTCAAGAAAAGTTGCATGTAGGAGGAGGACTGAATTGCTTAAAGGGTATGAGGTAGCCTCAATGAACACCAAAGAAGACTGAGAATTGTGTGCAGGTATGCTTATTTTGAATAACTGAGGGCCATCTCTGCTCTCAGAAGGGCCACAAGCAGGCTGAGCACAGGTCTCTTCTCCAGGATGGCTTATACACATCCAGCTGAAGAAGGATTTCAGAAGTAAAGGACAATACTGTTGTATTGAGCCTCTGCTCACTCTCACAGGAAGCTCAATGTGCAACAGAAGTGCATTGAATGTCCAGCAAGGGATTTCTATAGCTGTGTTCACAGCTCCAATGGGCAGCATGATGTAGGAGTGATGAATGTGCATTAGGCATGGAACTCCAGTAATGCAAAGGGGTAGCTGAGTTAAGGAGCAATATTTCCAACACCACTTGTACGTCACTACGTACAGGGTGTGTAGCCAGGCAGACTTCTCTTTAACTAGTGTGCTGCTTGGCTTGTGAGCCAAAAGGTTGTGGCAGAAAGGGAAAAATTTGCACATGCTTTTTGGTGTAATATTTATCTAGGAGTTTTAATGTATTCATCTCTGCACTATCTGAGCACACAATTTCCACCCTATGGATTCTTGTCTCTCACAAGGTGTGGTTGTGTTTTACAAGTAACCTTGTGCTGGCTGGCTGAAATATGAGCCCACAGCATTTAGACCAATAATATTGTACAAGTTGTAGTGTTTTCCTGAGACTCCTGGGTATCGGTTAGCTGCAAAGCTGCCAAAGGACATTCCACAGTCAGAGGAAATTGAGTGTAGGTGGGGAGCCCAGAGCCCAAATACATACTTTATAAACTCTCAGTTGTTATAGGGGTGACTCACACAATAATCATCCTACTATCAAATTCACTGTTGGGTGTGTTGGGTTTTTTCTTTTAACTTAAATGTCACATAAAAGTTGCCAATATTTTCCAGAAGTTTGATTTCTGAAAGTGGGAGAAAATGAAGCAAAGCGAGCTAGCTGACACATTTACATGTGTGCAAATACTACTTTAGTTGTGCACTGTTTGGTGGTTTTAAGTGCCAAAAAATATTTTAAAACGTTCTTGGATTATCTCAGGCTGAAAGACTCTGGCAGAAAAAAGGGGCTTGGACATCTCTATTGTCTGATGCCAACCAGACATCTTTCAGTATTAGACAGGGCTTCAGTGCTGGAGAACAAGTGGCTTTCTAACTGGCCAGTGTCACCAGCTGGGTAAGTAGGCGGTCACACGCAGGAGGCATATATAAAATATTTATATATTGTGCATATACAAAATAATTTGCCAGCAAGGATTAACCCTGGCATAAGATAGAAATTCTGGGGGGGTTTGTTATGTCTAAATCAAGTTCTTAATGCAGAGAGCCTTTTCCAAGAGACTTCCTAGGGTAATCTCTGGTGCAATCACCATTGGTTACGACAAACTCCAAGTGACTGGCCTGTGATGGCTGCTGCTCTACACAACCAGTTGTTTCTGTGGTGTTTGCTGATGCCACAAGCGAGTGGGTGTGGGAAGAGCTCCTCAGAGACTGGGAAGGCTCTGTGTGGGCCTTGAACATCCCCGTCTGACCAATACTTATGCCAGTCCTTTTCCAGTGCCTGCTATCCATGTTGCACGCAACAAGACCCCATCCCCTAGAGTGAACAGTCCCAGGGAAGGTCTTCTGCCAAGGGATCCTCAGGGTTTCTGTTTCTCCTGGGTTGGTCTCCTGTGGAATTTAAGGCAGGGCGAGGGCGGAGTGATGCCTTGGTTGGGTATGTCTTCCAGCTCTTTTCCTTTCCTGTGATGGAAGAATTTTAACTTGGCCTCTGAGACCACCAAGGCCTTGCCCAGCCCATTGCAGGCTGAGTACCCATGAGTCATGGGCCAACACCAGCGGACACATCTCATCCAGCTGGCAGGAAAAAGCCTGTAGTCAGAGAGGCAGAAATAGGAGGATAAAGGGCATATCAGCAATGATAGTTCTCTCTTTTCGCTTGGTTACTTCTCAGATTAACCCGTTTTAAAAGCCATTAATATCGTGACAGCATAAATGAGGAGAAGCCTGTTTCATTTAGGTGATGTTAGGAATTCATTGTCTGCTTTGAAGCCATTCTTCCTGCTCTCTGCTTTTTGCCTTCAAAAACATCCTGGAAAGGGCAAACATTTCCACTCACACTCCATGTAGTCCTGCTTCTTCTTTTTTTTCTAAACTACACCCCAAGGGAGCAGAAAGGCTATAGAAATGCTACCTAGCCCTGACATGAGCCAGATGATTGGGACTTTCTCAGCCATGCACCATTCTCCATTTGCAGAAGTACTGGCCCAGAGGTGGCTTGGTAATTTCATTGGTGGAACCAAGTGTCCTGCAGGCAACACTAATGCCGAGGAGTGGGGAGCTGATGGCTTTTTTTGCCAAAGATAAAAATAATTTCTGATAAGTGTACTTTGGTAATTGTTAAGAAGGAGACAATCACTGTCTTTGTGTTGTGCACATAAGCAGCATAGCAGGCCTCGACTACACATCGGGGTCCCTTGAGAGCTATATTGGCTTGGCAACCCGAAATCCATATCTGGTTACTTCCTAAGCCTGTCTCCCCTTCATTTCCTCCTAGTGCTCAGGGACCATATCAGCAGGCAGGGACTATTTTCAGAAGAAAATACCCTTCATTTTCTGTGAGTCAACCTCCCTTCTTCCTAAGGAAGCTGAGGAGCGTGCCAGGTGGTGTACTGTACAGGTGTCTTCTGGATGCTGGCTTAGGCATCTGGGGCCTTCCAGTCCTGTGCAGTCACAGAGCATTTCCTGACATCGTTCCCTGGAACAGCTATTTGTTTCATCATTTTTTCACTGAAACCGCCTTTTGCCACTGCTACTGCAAACCGTATTGTTCTTGCGGAGGCTGCATTTCAGTGGTTCAGTGACCCATGTATAAACTAGCCTTTGTACCAAAACATTTAAATTACCGTTTTGCAATTTGAAATGAGTAGTGCTGCAAAAACACTAAACGTTATCAGTTGCTGGTTTTATTTCCTTCCTTTAGAACAGGAATGAATGAAACAGTGGTGATGAATAAGACTATATTACTCATGCCTCGTACTGCTCACTAATCTGAATCTCAGATGAGTGTTTTTTCCCTGCAGGACAGATATTGCTATTTCCCTGGCCAATTTGCAGCTTGAGTATTGCATTTTATTTGTTACTTCTCCCCATGGATTCAATCTGATGTGCTGTTCAGCTTTGCTTGCCCCTCCACCCCCAGCACAGTGCTTTGTCTTACATGCTGCATCCAGGCAGTGCTTTAAGTCATTACTTTATGGGTTTGCCTGCCTCACAGTGCCTAGCAAAGCTGAATCAGATAGGACTCTGTCCATGCTACTGAAGCTAATAAAAGCTTTTTCATTGACATTGATAGGAGTTCAATCTTCTTTTGGTGTGCTGCTGCACATCCTGAATTCCTGTTGATTCCTGCCACTCCAGTGCAGGCCAAAAGTGTGCTCCTAGGTCCACTGACATGCACTGAAGCAAGACACATGGTAGCTTTTGGAGGTCTTGTCCTTAGGCTTGCAGTGCATTCCAGGAATTTGGTATGCAAGGTACTATAGATGTAATGTAATGTCTGGTGCTACTATAAAAGTAGGAAGATAAAAATAGTTGCGGTATTTAGCCAGCTCAGCGGCTTCTGTTGTCCAGTACAGTCTATCCAAGAGTGACAAAACCAAACTACTTCAAAGAAAGGTGAAAAAAATCCCTGCATCCCACATTGGGTAGTTATGTGATAATTGCCGCTAGTGCTTCTTCCAACCCACCATATTTAACAGCTCACTAGTGCACTGAAGCTTACAGATGTACGTATCTTCTAAACTCTCACATTGCTTTTGGGAAGTAATATTTCTGGTGCTGGATGTTCATGTTTTCTGCATCAGTGACTGATCCTTTTGTGCCTGAGATGTTTGTGGGGCCATTAAGTTGTGTCACTGAAACATGTCCCACTAAAAAACACTCACTGCTGGTGCAAAGCACAAATGTCTTCCTCTGATCTCAGTGATCACTACTGGCACAGCCCAAGAAGCAAAGTGAGGGTTGTTGAATGGTGAGCGGAGAAGTTTTTGGGGAACCACATTTCGATTTCAATCTTCCATGAGATGACTTGTTAAAACAGTGGAGAGAGATTACTATTTTAAGAAGTTTGAAAGACCTCTTGCCTGTGTCCTTTTAAAGAAATGCAATTTAGTTTGTTTCCCCCCCCCATGTAATAATCATGGGCTACTTCTTGTGTGCTTGCTAAGTATGTTCACTCTTAATCAGATGAAGCTTACCTATTAGTGCAGCTTGCACTAGAGATTATTCAGTGCAGCTGAATTCCAGTATTTGCTCATTTTGTGGCACACTGCTCATTAGACAAGGTGAATGATGTTGTCTCTGTGTGGAAGAACAGAGTGTCAGTGCTCTCTCATTTTCAGTTTGTATCTCATTACAGACGTACAGGTTCCGTGGTCACCGAGTTTCCCCTTGTTGCTTGTTAGCTTTCCTCTTAGTGTTATCTCCTCATATTTCAAGGATGCAATAGTCACCTCTGCAGGGCAAAGGACCTCAGAGGGTATATTGTTTTGCTGAGGGAAAAGCACACACATAGTTTAGCATTTAATGAACAGACTCTGAAGAGGTGCATTTAAATCAGCACTTAGGGCTGAAGGTGTATGGAGAAAGAAAGATAAAATATTGTCATCAGTGTCAAGAGAAGTTATAAAAAATGAGGACAGGAGGATACTATGCTGTAAACATTGAGCTAAAATTCTTAGATTTTCTTGTAGGTCAGATCCAGTTTATGAAACACTAGAAGACCTTTTGGGGAGCTAGTGTTGAACGCAGGTGTGATGGAGAGCTGAGACAAGGTATGGCTGTTCCCTCCTCATGTAATGGACATGTGAGGCTGTGTCAGGTGGGGCAGATATTTCCCACAGGGTAATGGGGTGAGAGAGGCACTGCAGCTACAGCCTCCGTACACTCACACACCGAGTAGCTGATGTCTAGGATTTGGACTTGTTATTTCTCCTTCTCACTGTCATATCTTTGTCTCCCTGCCAATGGCCTCATGCCATTCCCCTGCTAATAAATGTCCATGGTTCCCTCCCATGCCATCCCCTACCTGCACCCAGATCGTTAACCCCTTGAGAATCCAATTTCTGGAAGCTGCGTTGCCTATCCTCAAGTTGCATGGTCCTTCAGGCATGAGGACCCTCATTCCTATATCAAAATTTCCCAATTTCCTTCTGCACTGAGGCAGTCGTAGCCAACTCTTCTGCGAGGAGGCAATCCAGGCAGTAGTGATGCAGTTTAATGTCTTTTATGTGGGAAGGTCAAAACCACTAATGCTGTTGCTTGCCTTTTGAAAGGGTCCGCGACCATCAGGAGCTGAGAGCTCATGCATTTCTGGCAAGCAGGTTCCACTAAGAGGTCTCAAGTGGGTCATCCACAAAGTGATGTACTCAGAATCATCAGGCGCATGCTTTGCCCCCGATGCTACACAGACTGACTTCACTGCTTCCCTTCACTCTTAATTTGCTCTCTCACCTTCTTTTGCAGGGTCCTCTTCTCCCTCCATATGTCATGCCAACTAGATGTGTGCCTATCATCCTCCTTCCCCTGAGCATTTTTTTCTCCTGATAGCTTGTATACATTTTGACTCCTTCAGCCTGGGTGACTTAGCTCTTATCTCACTGCTTTGCCAAAAAATATTTCTCTTTTTCCTCTAGATGTTCCCCTCTTGGTCGTGACTGACAGTATACTGACTCTGGTTTCTGTGGCAGGCTTTGTTTCCTCTCCTTCTCCCACAGCAGTGACAGTTTTTGCAATTCTTCAAAGTGAAAGTTTTAAAAACCCATAGATGTTCCAGGGATCAGACCCTGTGACCGTCAGCTCTTATTCACAGTATTCCCCTGTAGGAGAAATCACCCTTGAACATACAAAGTTTAACTTAAACATGGGCCCAAATCAAGTGTGGTACCTGCACAGATGTGCAGGTTGAGTGACGGCCAAATTCTGAGCTGATCAGGATTTTGTGCCTAGGTCCATCCCCATCATGAGCTGATCCAGATCTGCTGATTCAAAAACATGTAACCGCTGGGATACGTCAAAATCAGGATCCCATTCTGAATTTTAGAGGCTAGGTGTGTTCCTTCTTGGGCAGCTGGAAGCAAGGAAAATATCAGGTGATCCAGCTTTGCAATGCACTCTAATTCTTCTCCATTCTTTCTACAGCATGGAGAAACCAATTTCCCTTCTGGGCTCAGGAATAAGATCAAGTAAAGTGGTAACTTAACAGGAAGAAAGAGGGAGTTGGCTGTTTAACTGTATTTTCCACTGTTGCCATCTTTCATGTGTTTTTTTGTAGCCCCCTGTAACTCAGACAGGCTAGAGCATCCTTGAACTAGCAAATAGCTGCCCCTGCAGAGGCAGCATCCATGCAAAGACAGAGTCCTTTTATGTAACAGGGCCCCAGGGAGTAGATGAACAAGTATTTTACCAATGTGCAATGATGATATTTAGATACCATTGAACACTTTGAAGAGCATCCTCATCATGGCTCTGCACATCCGTGCTGTGTTGCTTAGTGAATAGGAGTTAGGGCAAGTTGTCATTGTCAACAGTAATGCTACATTCATGTTGCAAAACAACTGCAGTGGAGATGAGTGAGGAAATCTGTCCAAAATGCCTTTTCTACTGGGTGGGGAGAAAGGGAAGGGGCAAAGGAGAAACCCCTGTACAATGAAAGACATATTTTACCAACCTGACTGAAGAATAGAAAGAAGACAGACATTTAAATGCCTACTGTAATGTACATTTGATAAAAAAACCCACAAAAAGTTCAAAATAATTTTTCAAGGTTAATTGAACAGGAGTATTTTTTTTCTGTACAAAAGCTTTTCTGTCTCTTGTATTTGAATATTCTCCCAATGTGCTGTACAAAGCCAGTGTATCTCCTGCCTTTAAGGAGAAAGGCTATTGGGCTTCACGCTTAGGGTGGCATTTCTTTTAGTTCATGTTCACTCCATTCTTTTCACTGGACTTTGTGTATCTGGGTGCACTGAAGCAGATGAACTGCGAATAGGGAACAGGCTCCCACTCCTTTTATTTCTTCCTGATCAGACTGGAGCCAAGAGCTGTGTAAAATGGCAGTGGATTTTGATTTCTCACTGCCCTTGTCGGGGTGGATTTATACTATAATAACAGCCATGCTGTGTATCTCTGGTCTCCCACTGTAACTCCCGTTGAGAAAACGAAAAGGGGCTACTTCAGCAATTAAATTGGAAGACATCTGAAAAATAAGTAACTTCTCCATGACTCCCAGACCCAGAGGCTCCATATGGAGTCACCCAGCTGGGCATCTGTGGAGTTTTGGCTCTAGTTCAAGAAGCACAACTGNCATCCCAGTGTCCCTGTCCATAAAGTTTTAACACTAGCTTGCTGCAGATGAAAGATGGCCACCAGCCCCAGCAGGTCAATATAATCCCCTAATAAAACATCCACTGGTATTGGCAAGAAAGCCCCTAGGGAATATATCTTCTGGAAAGACAACTATTAAAAGAGATGGTTAGGGTAATTGCGCTTGATTGAAGGGAGAAATACTTTTTCTAGCAGCAAAATGAGCACTTAAAAATGTTCGGCCAGCCGAGGACAATTAAGCGGCTGGTGATGCACAAGTACAGAGGGCAGTTAATCCATTTTAAATCACTCTTGTAGTCAGGAGAGTGACTGGAAAACACCACCAGGCTGGCTCTTGCTCTGGGTGCAATCAGGGGGATCTTTGGTGATGGTTGGGACCAGGCTTGTTGGGCGCAACCCCTCTTTTCCTTGCTGTGACTTCTCACCAAGTGTGTTCAGCAGGTGACAAGCCTGCCAAGGTAGCCTGGGGCCTGAGCATGAAAAGGAGAATTATTCTCTCCCTCCCAAAGTGTTGCCTGTAACACACAATCTGCTTTCAGGGTTCAGCTGACAATGCTCTGCTGTTTCGGGAGCCCAGCCCATAAACTGACTGCCTAGTGTGGCGGCACTGGCCCCAACAGGAGAAGCTGTTCTTCCTGTCAAAGAAAATATACAGGCGTGACTGAAATGCATGTAGAATACACCAGCTTAGGAAAACAAAGCCATTTCTGTGGTCTTTCCCCCCCCACTGATGTATTTTAAATAAAAAATCTTTTTTTTCCCTTGGTTGCACTAGGATGATGAAAGGAGAGCGAGCTGATCTGTGAGTGATACAAAAATGGCAGTTTTCTAAATTTACTCAGATGCCTTCAGAACCAGTCCATCCTGGGATTTGTCTGCAGCAGGAACCAAACCACCTGCTTGGATTTCCTTTAACTTGCGTGAGTAAAACGCTTCAAACTCACTTATGGGCTGCAAAAGAGGGAAAGGAAGAAAAGCCTGAGCACTGGCAAGCTTCCGTGCTGCCCCCCTTTCCCGTAACTGTGAAGATCTGGATTCAGAGGCTTGTTTGCACCAGCACAACAGAGAGAGAGAAGTCTCACGGTTTTGTCTCATTTAATGAGAATTACAAACCACCAAAGCGCTGCCATAGAGTATCAAATGCAAGCATTACCTCATCACCACGTAGTGTTATTGGCTGGAGATAACTGGAGGTGGGGTGTTGGTGAGTGCTGGATTTTCTCATTATCTCTTTCTGTTTCTTTCAAAACAACTGACCTTTTTAATGGATGTCACCTACAGGGACAGCCCGCCTTTTTGGAAGCGTCTTATAGAACCTGGGAGGAGAGGCACAAACGTGATCATAAAGAGATTGAATGAAATCAATACAAACAATTTTAAAATAAATAAATAACTCTTTAAATGCAATAAGCAATTGTGTTTTCAATATGGCAGTTTTAACCATTAGTTTTTTAAATTGCTATTGAATCCCACAGAAGAGCTCTAAAAATTATGTAGTCATCAGAATCCACAGGGCTTCTTGATTTTTCTTCTTTTTATTAAGTCTCTCTGTGTTTCCTAAGGCTAAATGATGTCATTTTTATTCAGGGCCACCCTCTGTCATTGATTTTCAGAAAAGTCATCATTGATTCCCGTTAGCATGAAAAGCCTGGTGATGACATTACTTGCCTCTTGTGAGGGCCTGACTTCTCAGTCATTGGGAACATATTGCCCTGTCAGGAGACACCAGGAAATTAGGATTTCAGCTCTAAGGTAGATCCCAAAATACTTTCTGGGGGACAAAGTTACCTCTCCTTTTACAGACAAGGAGAGCAACAGCAGTTTAAGTCACCTGTTAATATGATAGCTGCGCTAAAGTGGCAGAATCAAGACTAGAGGCATTGTGTGAATCCAAGCAATGCTCTTGCCACTGGCCTTGTTTTTCACTTAGATCTAACTTCTGTGAAGTTCCTTTTGGCGTAAAAGCAACTCAATGTAAATTAAGCGAGGATCTCAAGGTTTATCTCTTGATGAATAACGTGGCCAGGTGCAGACCCAGTTCCAAGACCCTCTTCTATCTGTGCCATACAAAGCTGTATGCCATGTGTGCTGCGAATGGCCTTCAATCCTTTATTTCCTTTATGGCAGTTATTAATAGGGGACTGAATTCTCTCTCTCTGTCTCTCTGATGTCGTTTCCTTTGTTTCCTTTTAGGAGCAGCACAAGGGGATAGAGAGTAGACAAACTGCATTATCCTGGTAATTAACTAGCTCAGCAATATAGTGTCACCATTGCAGTTGTAATGCTGTGTAACGATCTGCATACATTAGTTTTCATGTCCCAGGAAAACAATTTCTGTAGCATTTAAGAGGAAAATAAGGAGAAAAAAAGGGAGGGAAGAAGGGTTGAGCTGGGGTAAATATATGACTTTAACTCAGAATTGTACTCAAAGAAAGAGAATGAGTGAAGCCCTGATAGTGCTTGGAGCCTTGTTAACGTGGATGCAATTATTTGTGAAGCAGTTAGTTGACAGTGCTGATCTAGTTTGGAGAGATACTCAGTGCCTTTAGGACCCGCTGATTTCAACCAGGGCTGCAGGTGCAGACTGGCTCAGCTGTAAGCAACATCGTGGCCCTGCTTGTGCAGGATTTGTGATGCTGCACAGGCACTGCCCCCTCCCTGCATTGCTGCCTGCCTCGAGGATTTCAATTCCTGCAAGGAAAAAAAGCTCTGAGCAAAAGAGAAGACTCCCAAAACCTGTCACCACATCAGATGACCGTGTACTAGCAGTGTGTCCAGCAGACAGATGCTTTGTCAGTGAAGATTTATCTGCCACTGCCAAACTCCTTCGCATCCCGGGCTCCTTTACACATCAGGGCTGCTGGAAGAGATGGCAATAGCCTCCTGGACATTCAGAGGAGATAGGGGCTCTCAGACGTGGGGTGCAATGAAGTAGTGCATTGCAGGGGCTGGTCGGAGGTAGGGGAGGGGACTCTAGCTGCAGCTGGCACGCTGCTCTGGTGGCTGAGTCTCTGCTGCCCCTGCGCTCCAGCTGTGGGGGGGAGCTTACAAAAAAGGAAAGCTTCTACACATGCAAAACCAAAAGCCCTCTTTTCCTTTGATCTAGACCACCACATGGTGGTAGCGATGCCTAGTGACGCCGCACAATGGTTATCCAGCACACCTTTGAGCCCAGTTTGATTGAAATAATCAGACCTGAAAGAGGGGTGCGTGGTCTGGCAGGCAGTAGGGGAGGCGGTACCCCAAGCTAGCCTCAGGTCGGTGGGAACCTGCAAGCTCTGTGTCACCTTCACAGATACTTCTCCACTTTCATATCCTTGTGACCTAGCAGCATGTGGCCCTTAAATTCTCTTCCCGTTCTTTTTGATGATTTACTCTGTGAGTTTGGGAAAATTACTTAATATCTGTGTGCCTGAATTTGCCCATCCATAACTTGGGTGTATTAATTAAACAGCTTCCTCAGAGGGACGTTGTGAGGGTTAATGAATTCATGCTTGCAAAGTAATTTAAGATTTCAGGTGAAAACTGCTAGAGAAGTGCAAAATGCATTATAATTGAAACAGAGAGGATACAAAAGAATAATAATCAAAAGGCCCTGAAGCTGCTCTTCACTGTAAAGGGGCAATATTTATACTTGAAGCTACTAATAAAAACATCAATCACTGTGTTACAAAGTGAGGCTTTTTAGCTGCATAGTATTAGTTAATATTATGCTATTTATTATTCTGCCTAGTATTTCCATTGTCTTTGCACAGAAAGAAAAATCCATTAAACTGATTTACTTCGGATTTATATCAAAAGGAGAGCAGCGTTGTGCCCAAAATATGTCAGAAGAGTGTAAAGCCCTGGCATGCTTGTTCGTATGGCTATCTTTACTCCCAGCGGAAGTCTATAGGGTGACTCACCTGAGTGAGTGCAGAAGCTTTCGTGGAATTGGGGCCTTGATGTGCAGGAGCAAGGGAATAAAAAAATTGTCCTCTTGCCACAAACAGTGAAGTCCACACAGAGTGCCAAATCCTTGGAAAGGAAGCAGGAAATTGCGTAGCACACGCCAAAGCCTTTTCAGCTACGGTAGATTTCATTATGCAGCACAGAACACACAGGGATTAGTGTGACCTTATGCACCTCCATAAAACGAAGGTAATCTTTGCACATGCCCAGCCGAAAGCAGAGAGGAAGGCAATGACTCTTGTGAGGTGTTTCAGAGGAAGCTGTTGGAAAAGCAGCAGAGCAAAACCACAGCAGACCAGGCAAGAACAGAATTCACATTCTGTTCATCAAGACACAACCCTTTTGTGTCTTGATCCAAAATCCAAAAACTTTTGGATCCCAAAAGCAAGACCAAGACTGTTCAAGGTTATGCCAGTTGGTTCAGCTGTAAACCCTATAAACCACATTCCTTGCTGTGCAGCCTGCAAGGCCTGTGTCCCCGCTCCGTACCAAGGGAGGCAGCTGATCCCTTGGCAGGGAGGGTACAGAGCAAGCCATCAGCCTCTGGAGGAGGGGTAGGAGCTGACCTTCCTTACAGGTGGGGACAAGTCCTCAGGCAATTGAAATGGGCTTCAAGTACATACCAAATGAAGGGCTGTGCAGTCTTTTAAGTAAAGATGGCTTTCCTGTTACAGGGCAGCTTATGCATGCTCTGTCTTCAGAGGTCAGTGCTGAATTAGGGGAGGAGAGAAAAGAGAGTATTTTGACTATTTGGAAAAGTAAGGGCTGAAGCTGGACTTTGAATTTCAGTTTCCTAGGCATATCTATGAAACTTGGCCCTCACGTGAGTAAAAAAATAAACATTTTCATGGAACTGCACTTGATCCCTCCTGAGATGACATGGGCATTTGTCTTTGCGTGGGAGAATCTCAGAAGCTGCCTGTGCTGCACATGGCAAGCCTGAAGGGCCCCTGGGCAACTGTCAGGATCCCGGCTGACAAACACAACAGAGTCTTGTTCCTGTAAGCCGATTCCTGGTTCATCCTCAGACGATGAGCTCCCAGAAAAGCAGATTATACAGAGTGTCCACTTTAGGGAGGACCGTATATGCGGTATAACTCAACATCCTTGGACATTATGTTTTGATGAAGTATACATGTTAGGGATTTAACAGGGACAGAGAAAGAAAGGGATAATCCGTCTCTATTCAAAAGACAAAAGGGGAAATGTGGGAATAATTCCAGCCCTCTGCCACAAAAATACCTTAATGTATTAGTCATCTGAGTGATTGCAACATGTTCTGACAGTTCTGATGCCAAATCTGTGACTGAAATACCGAGGAAAGACAGGTGTCAGTAGTCTTCTAGCAATGAATGACATGCCAGATATGTTCTTTGAAAAAGCCCGTTTTGTGTTAGATAGCTTGTGGTCCAAATGTTTACAAACCCAAACTCTGAGTTTACCTGCACTCTGGAGATCATTTGTGGGTCTGACAGCAGCTGCATTCCTAGAGTGGTACAGAAAGCCTCAGCCTTGGTGTTGTGCAGGTAAAAATGTGGGTGCCTTCACTCAGAGCAACTTCACAAAATAAGAAGTTTCCGTAGTGCTGTGGGCAGATGTGACCCAGCTGTGGAGCTGGGACTGTGTTACATGAAGTAGTTCATACCTTCAAAAAGCTGGTCTGGTCCAGGGGAAGGGAGGAATAATTTTTCAATTAAATCTGTTCCTGCCTAGTGTATCTCAGGTATTTAGCACTCAGATTTCTTCTCTGCTTGTGATATGGACAGATACTGAAAATAGAACTAGAAATAGAGGTGTGTGCAACTGGATATCACCCTTCAGTTAAATTTCTCAAAGTATACTGCAAAGGTGAGAAAATGCTCTTTTCCCCTGTTCTCACAGCTGTAAGGGCTATGAAGCCAGGACAGAGGTGCTTCAGGACGCCGAGGAGAGTGATGGAAGAGGTGGGAATAGGGTCCATATGTCCTCTGTGTCCAGGGGTGTTCCAGGCTCAGGAGAGCAGGTGGGGACAGTGCTGTAATCATGGGATCTCAGCTTGCTCCCCTGCTAAGTGTTGGAGTCCTGTTCTGTGCCAAAGGAGGGAACTTTGGAAAGGGCACCAAAGCACATTACATTATAAGGAGAAGTGATCATAAATTTCTCTGTAGTGGAAGACATAGTTCTTTCTTAGAGCTGTCTGAATTATCAGAGGGTTTAGTGCTCCCTACATTGGATTTTTACTTCTTTTTAGTGTTTCAGGTTGTCAATAAAGCACTTAAGTATATACAAATAAGCTGACTGTGGGGAACTATAGGTGTTAAACGAAAAAGGGCCACTAAATTTCATTCAGTTACTTGCATACTGATTTCAGTAACTTCGGCTTGGCTAATGCAAGTTTGATCCCCATTTGAGGATGTCAAAGATGGAGGAGTCGTCATTTCCTTTGGTAGTTTATTCCATGAGTTTGTGTCTCTTACTGGAGGGGTTAGGGATGAGCCTGGTAAGAAGAAAGATGGAAAATAAGGTTTATTTATACCTAACTGTGTGACTTTAATGTTTGGCCATTCACTCTAGAGGTTTGCTAGTTGCTAGTTTATCCCAGGGAAATAATTTCTATATACTTTGTCAAGTCACTCCTTGATGTTTGTCCTTTATCTTGATTTCCTTGTTCTAAGCAAGCTGAGCTTCTTCATTCTCCCACTGTAACACAGTTTTCTCTGGCTGAATGAAAATGCTTCTGGCTCCTTTTGCCACTCTTTCAATTTTCAAGTATCTTTTTTAAAACTTAGATAACAGATTTGGCTACAGTATTCCAGCATTGGTCTTGCCACTCTCACATACTCTGATAAAATTGTTCGTCTGCTCACACCTCTTCTGTTCAGATACTCCTATCTTCTTGTACAGGGTCAAGAACCATTGAAATGAAAGTGAAAATTCCTTTTTTCTAGTTCCAAATATAGCTAATTGTTTGGAATTACGTGGCATGGAATTACGTTTCAAAGTAGAAAGCAAAATAGGTAAAGGAAACAAGACAAGAGCCTGAAAATAGCCAACTGTTCTAGAATAGCTCTGAGAATAGCTCATTTCCCATATCTCTAAACCTATTCTTAGGCTAGTCATTTACTGGATGTACTCAATGTACTTCTCTCGACAATGTCTCAGTTAAGGAGGTCTAAGTGAAGTTTGGATAAAATACTCTCTGGCCCTGTTGCAGCTCTGTTCTTTCTGTATCTGCATCTCTGTTGGGATTTACACTCATGTGCATGTCACTGCACAGTTGCTGGTTGTTCTAGTTATCCAATCTTTCATCTTCTCACCAATCTGTGAAGAACACGGGTGGAGCCTTTCCTTTCACTTGGAGGAGGTGCTGAGCCATGAATGTGTCTGTATTGCTAATTTTATGACGACTTCATGTAAAACTAAACACTATTATTTTATCACACTGACAGTGATCCACCTGTATTACTCTTCTAAGTGTGAATAACAAAGAAGTCTAGGATTAGAAACAACAGCTACAAGCAGATGTTTGAAAACATATTTTCAAAAAGTTGGATTTCTTCAGTCTGAAAATGGGACTGGCCAAACTGATACTGGTAAGCCAAATTTCCAGTAGAATTTTTGGAGAACCCTTGAGACTCTGGCAACTTCTTAGAGGTGCCTAAAGAGGAGCAGAGCTCTTCTGAGTATCTGGCCAATAAACCCCAGAGCCAATGAAGCAGAAGAGTTCATAACTTCATTAAAAGTGGGGTAAAACAAAGCTGATTTATGAAACAACATCAGAACAAGGCAAAATTCTAGAGTCTTAAATTGAATGCATACCCAGTTATAAATTTTTATATTTATAACAGGCCAGTGGATTTTTTGTAATAGGCTAGTGGACCATCCCTGCTCCCACTGCAGTCAATGCAAAAGACTCCAGGGAAAAGCAGGACTGGAATCTCTTTAATTGCCCATTTTTATATAGATACATGTATATATATATATATATATTTTTTTAAGATGGTTTCCAAGGCTGGGCAAAACACAGTTCCAATAAAAATCAAATCGATCACTGAGTTCTAGCCATCTTTTCTTGTCCCCCAATTTTACTGATTCTTTGTGGACTCCCAAGCTCTTATTTCTCTAGAGCAGGAGAATGAGGGCTATGAGCCAAACAGGCTATTATTTATTACAATCTGTAGTGGGAGCGATGGCAGCTGTTGATGGTAGTTTTTCATTAACAGTTAAGTAAAGCCAATAAATGTTGTAATGCACTGCGCAATGGCAGATGGTGAGCTACAGAAAGAGTTTCTACCTCAGCCAGTGCTCCATGTTCATCTCCGCTTTGAAATACCATCTAAATAGAAAAAAGTTTTTAAAAGGGCCACCTGTTCAGCTACCTTACTCCCACATAACTTTTATGTGTCTGGAAATGTAGTCCAAATACAAACTGCTAGAATAAAACAGACTGCTTGCCACCAAAAGGAAGAGGAAATATCCCCTTCTACTGACAATTTGGCTCCTACCTACAGTGCAGTTTCTAGCCTATTTTATGCTCTTTTTCTTTGCAGAACTCAGCAGATGCCTAGACCTGGAATAAAGCACCAGCCCATGCTGAACCTCAGACTCTTACAGCTTTCTTTTCCAGAATCAGTCGTGTAGGTTAGTGTAGAAATGCTCTTTCCACACTGTTCTTTATGTTCCACTTGGCATTTCTCCTGAAAGCTTGCTCATGTTCCTGGTGAGTTAGCTTTGTGCTCAGATTGTATCATAGGCAAAAAGGTAACCTCACGCAGAGAAGCCTAAGCCTGAGTGTTTGAAGTGGAACAATCTGAAGGAGAAAAGCAATATTTGGTTCTTGAATTTCAGCGATATTAGCCTCTAGGAAAACACCTCTTTTTCTACCAACATCCATTTCTACAAGGTCTATGATTACTGGCAGAAAGTTCTTCCTGGTGCCAGCAACTGCACTACTTTGGATACTGTCATGATGGCTATAGTACAGGATCTAGAGAGATGTTGTAAATGGTTTCCCAGGCATTTTGTAGTGTCTTGCATATCTAATGATCGTAATGCACTTCTAGCATTATAATTTTTATATTGAAGAGAAAAGAATATAAATAATGGATTGGACCAGGGTACTAAACCTTTAAGTAGTTTCTGAGTCTGCTAGTGGTCCCTGCTGTATTCTGAGTCAGAAGCTAGTGAAAACAGCAGTGCACACATAGGCCCTCACTGCTAGTAAATAGGTTATTTGATGCCTGAAGCATCAGTGTAGTTTCTGCACGTTATTGCTGTTATATAGTGAGAATGATGCAGCACCATATTTCCAAGTGAATGCACAAACTTCATGAGTCATAGCTATGCTCTGAAGGGAGGGACAGAAACTCAGTTTTGGTCTATCTGTACTGCAGTGACTAGAAAGTTAAAGCAAAACAACAAAAAATACAAAGTCAAAGCCTGGTAAATCAATATGCTGATGCCCGTATGAAAAAAGTAACCTAGTGCTGAAAAGTAAGTTAGGTTACCAAGAGAGCTGCTGCTCCAAGAGTGGCTGCTAACAGCAGGTGTATTTCACATGTCCCAGCTGCTTCATTGCTATAGTTTGGTGAGATCGTACCGTTTACAGAAAAATCACTACAAACAGCCATCCAGCCAAAAGGCATTGCATAGACTCTCTGCAATACAGGAAGCATCTCTCAGCCGGATCACTAGTGCAAAAGGTGGAGTTAGATGTAGGATGCTGCAACTGGCATTCTGCCTTGAGGACTAAACTGAGAATGTTCTGCTCTCTCTCAGTCTCTTGCTGAAGGAGAAATGGAGAGCAGCTGCTTGTAATGAAGGCACTGTACAAGCTGGAAGTATAAGGGCCACTACATTGTATGCTGCTTCTCCTTTGTCCAGCCACTGGGAAGGAGTATTTGTGAGTTTTGCTCACTCATACCTCTTTGCAAACACTAATTTCCACCCTTAAACCATTAGACATGAATTGTGGCACTTTGTGTACCTATGAAATGGTGGTTTTCCATGGCTGTTAGGAAAAAATCAGCACAGTGTTCAATGATGACATTTTTAAGGCTAAGTAATGAAAACATATTAGCATTTTTCTCATCAGGTGAACCTGTAGAAGCTCTTGCGGACACAGCTTGGAGCTGCAAATCTACGGAGGACACATTGATCCAGTTGACTCTCTCTCAGATACGTATCTTAAATGTGTGAGAAAAACATGCAGAGACAAAACCTTATTTTTGGATGGCACTGTGGTCTGTTACAATGGAGGGACATCAATGTCATGGAAACTTTACTATTGCTCCCAGTTGATTAAATCCTCTTTATAAACAGCAACCTTGATATACTTCTTTTCAAGAAAAGAACATAAACGGTACTTCCTTATTGTTTTCTATGAGGAAAGTCAACGAGAAAACAGAAGAGGGTTTTCCATGGGGGAGACTGCAATGCATATTTTTCCTCCCAAGTGATCGCAGCAACCCTGAGAGCAGAATTGTGCCTGCCTTTGCATGTAATTACAAACAAAGTGTCAGCAATCCCAAATCAAAAGGGACCTCACACAGATGCTTAAAACATCTCTTTGGGAGCTACCTATGCTGCATGTGCAAGTGGTTACGAGCATCTGCATTCAAACATCGAGACATGGGTGACTGCAGCCCAGAACACCGTAGAGGTGGCTCTGATCCTTACCACTCGGACACAGACCGGAGACCAGCCCCAGGCTGTAGGACGTGGTCCCTGTCTTTGATTCAGATCTAGACTTCGCGCTCTTTTTAAGTTTAAGCGATGCTGCCAGTTCTATTAATTTCTGGTAGAATTATATGTTCGCCTCCTATCTAAAAACCCCTTGTGATTGACTTCGGTGGAATGGATCTTAACGAACGATTACCCTCTTCTGAGGCAGCATTGCTTCCTTCTCCTGTGGAGCTCAAGGTCTCCTCCCCGCTGAGGACTTCTCAGCTAAATCTGGGAATTAGCACCAGACACCCTCAGTGGGTTCAGCAGCCCTCCCCAGCCTCTGCCAAGCGTCCAGCCCCGCGCCAGAGGAGCAGCACCCATCTGACCAGGCGTGCAAGGCTGGTAGCTGCTACGGTCTCTGCCAGCGCAGCCGTCCGCTCGCAGCCTGCCGGAGTGCAGGAGGAGGTGTGCTGGCCCGAGCCCACTGCAGAGCTCTCGGCTTTATAAAGCGCGCCGGCGCAATTCCTCCCCGGTGGCTTTTGATTTGGCTTGGAGTGATGGGGGAAGGGGAAGGAGAAGGGGCCGTCTTGCTTTTTGTTTCCTCAGCCAGGGACTTCCAGCGTGTCATTTTCTTCTGCGCATCTTAAGTCTCCAATCAGGGGCAATTATGATAGCACATTATGTAAATATTAGAGACAATTGCAGAGCTTTAATTAAAGCCAACTTTGTTTCTTTTCCCCCTCCCTCCTTCCCTCCTCTCGATTTAGTCAGGAACACAATAAACTTAATCAGCTGCCCCAAATTATGCATGCATTAGCCCGTGAGATTCAGCAAGGCCAGGCTTCTCAAGGACAAAGAAATATACTGAGCTCCAGCATCTCACTTTGTTTTCTCCAGCCATCTTTTGTGGTGTGTCATGGGAAAAATTCTAATGAGTCTGTGCTGCTGGAGGAATTCCTGTCAGGCGCAAGCCAGTTGCTCTCTCCACTCTTTATTTTCCAGTTACAAATTTTCTGTTACCCTGTCCTCTTGCAAAGAAGGAAAGTCGCATCAGGGTAGACTGGATTGGCACTGGCTGATCATAATCTGTAACAGTTTTGCTTTTCTGGAGTTGATTTTCCTCCCTTCTCACACAACTTTAAGCCTTTTGGCACTGCAGCACACTGACGAACACATGTTGGTTTGCATCTATAAAATAGTGTCTCTACATCTACTTTCATTGTGCATGGATTTAATTGTGCTTGACACACAGTATTTTTTTTAAATCTGCTATAAAGCTGAGGCTATGATACGAAGTCTCCTGCTTCTAGGGAAATTTCTGGCACAGTGTCGATGCAGAAGAATTTGCTAACCCTCCCTCCCGCTAAATCTTCTAGCTAGCAAAACCGTTCAAATTAACAAAGCTTCAGGAGGTAGATACACACTGGCCTTCTGACTTATCTTTAGGAGGGGATGTTGCAGGCTGACCCACCTTTTCTTCTAACTTTTTTTTGCCTTCTCTTTCTGCTGTGGGTTTAAAGACAAAATGATTTTCATCTCCAGGTCTGGGTTCTTTCTGCCGCGACCTGTATGGCTCTGCTTCATGCTCCCTGACCATTTCAAGTGTGAGCACGCTTCAGATTAGCCTGATTCTGTGGCTCTAGACAAATGAATTGTTTCCTGACGCAGGGGTTCTGAATCGTCTGTGTACCCGCATGCGCGCACACGCGGGGAGGAGGAGGAGTAAGGAGGGGACAAGGAAAGGGGGCAGCTGGGGACGTGGCCATGCTGTCCCACTGGGGCAGCGGCTGGGCTGCCAGAGCCACCTGGGAGCACAAGCTGGTGCTCTGGGGTCTGTGCGTCCGTCCCTAAGCTCGGCCATCATTCTGAGCATGTGCTGCATGGTAGTGGCAGGAAGCTGCTTCGACCAAATGGTTGTGGGTGTTGTTCTTTGCTCATTGACAGAATAATAACTTGCTGCTCTTTGTAGTAGGGGAAAAAAAACCTGAAAATGCAGCCTTCTGGAAATATTTGTGCTTATTTGTGTCAGTGCAGCAGTCCTGATTTAAGAAGACAAAATGAAAGTAGAAATTCCTCATGGTCTCTGGCTGGCTTGCTTACCGGCGTGCCACACGTAGCTTAACAATAGACAGGCTCAGTGTGTGCCTGGTGTGGGAAAGCACCAAGAGGAAATGAAGCCATAATCTGAAGCATGACATCATCTCATCTACCGAAGCAGCACCCATGCTTAATTCCGCCAGATCAAAGACAGCTGTTTAGCTGTTTGCCATGATAGGAATTAAATCTATACCATTTAACACCTTTCCTGAGACATTGTCCACCATTTTTTAGAAAATAAATACCTTGGGTTTGGTTTCACCTTTGTGTGCTGCTGTGAGGAAGCCTGTCCTCTAGCACAGCCCTCTGCCTGCGGATGAGGAAGGTGGGAATGCTCCTCCGCTGAGGTGCAGGGAACCATCCAAGAGCAGGACCCTTGCAAGGGACCATGTCAAGAAGGGAGTACAGCTCTGGAGCAGCTCAAGGGAGAAAGGAAAAAAATCTTTGTTTGCCATCTATGCAAATCAGCTTGTGCCCACCAAGATGAATTCAGAGGGGCTCCCCAGGCAAAGCTGAGAATTTGTTATCCTATTTCTATTGTATCCTACTCGGGTTTTGTTTTCACTGCCAGGGAGGTGTTAATTTTAGAGTATATTAGCTCACTTTAGTTTCCCCGAGGTCAGTTAGGTGTGTCCCACTAGTTTGGGATACAATGCTTATTTTATCTAACAACAAAATCTCCAGGTGCCTAGGCCCTATAGGGATTTTAATGATGTAGGTGTGGCTTACTAATTATTTCCTGCTAACACTACTGAAGTGAAGACACAATCTTAGGTTTTTTACTGCCTCAACCACACAAACAGTATACAAATATACTAGTTACTGATAGACAGCCAACGGATTTATCCTTTTGGTTGCGGTGTAGTGAATTTTAGCTGCTCCTTAAGTCCCCATTTTCTGAACTCATAAAATCCCTGTTCATTTGGATATGTATTCCCCTCCCTTTGCTATGATATACCAAGATGTATTACACTTCTCAGCAGAAAATACTGGCAAATGAGAACAAGCAGGGAAGTGAATTTTCAGTCAGAAGGAGAGCTGAAGTATTAAAATTAGTGAGACCAAGATGATTTTAAACATACAGTGAGTAGGAAATTTTGTTTTTACCTGATAAGTGACTTTCTTCTTCTTAAGCTTAGAACAAATAAGAATACAACAGCTACTAAGTCTTTTGACAATCTCATCTCCAGGTTTTAAGGATCTGTCATTCAGTATTTACATTTAATCTTCTATTCCAGAGGAAAGGTACCCTTTGGTCTGGCTGGCTCTCTTCTTTTTATGGAAAAATCTTCAGAATTCAGTTGTAAAGAAGAGAAAGAAAGTATTGGTTAATAGTAAAGTTGCAAATGTTCTGCCTTTTAGATCTTGGCAATGCCTGCTTGCCTGTTGTGTAATGTATTAAACTGTTATTTGTTTGGGGTTTTAATGCTCAGCTCTTACTAGCGGGTCTAATGCAATGAAAACCCGAAGGATTTGACTTTGTTGTGATAGGCCAAAGTCTCCACTAAAGGAAATGAAATGCATTTCCTGAATCTCTGGGCAAAAGTTGCCACAATAGCTTTAGTGCAGTTTTGTTAAAAAGGCTTATTGAAATAGTGCAATGGAGAATTGTGCAGTGTACTGCTGCACAGCTAGAGGGTAAGAGTCCCCCGCGTGCTACTCAGTAGCCAGTCTGTTGAGCAGGTCTTCAGTATCCCAGGTGAAGCAAATAGGAAGCACCTGCCTCATAGGAAGAATGCAATAGCATTGCAGGTGCAAAGGGAGACCAGTGGTTTAACCCCAGCCGGCAACTAAGCACCACACAGCAGCTTGCTCATTCCCCCCTGCTCAGTGGGATGGGGGAGAGAATTAGGGGAAAAAAAGGTAAAACATGTGGGTTGAGATAAGAACAGTTTAATAGGACAGAAAGGAAGAAAATAATAATGATAATAATAATAAAATGAAAATAATAATAAATTGGAATACACAAAACAAGTGATGCATAACGCAACTGCTCACCCCTCGCTGACTGACCGATGCCCAGTTAGTTCCTGAGCAGTGATTGCCCCCCAGGCCAGCTCCCCCCAGTTTATATACTGGGCATGACGTCCCATGGTCTGGAATACCCCTTTGGCCAGTTGGGGTCAGCTGTCCTGGCTGTGTCCCCTCCCAACTCCTTGTGCCCCTCCAGCCTTCTTGCTGGCTGGGCATGGGAAGCTGAAAAATCCTTGACTTGGTATAAACACTACTGAGCAACCACTGAAAACATCCATGTGTTATCAATGTTGTTCTCTTACTGAATCCAAGACATAACGCTATACCAGCTACTAGAAGGAAAATTAACTCTATCTCAGCCGAAACCAGAACATTATGTAGGGCTATAGAGAAGGAAACAAATTATTCTCTTATGTGCATATGAAAGGAAGAAAGAGAACAAGCTGGTGTGTGGCAGGTCGATCCCCCAAATCAGTTTAGAGGCAGGACAAAGACAGTTTAGAAAAAAGGCAAGGTAAATGCTAGGTCTGCCACATGCAATGTTATGCCCAGGGTCACTGAATAGCGAACAATAATGCAGTTAACAGCTCCATTTTCCCCGTCTCCCACACCCCTGGTTGTAGTTCGGTTTTAAACCAAAATCTCTCCCCGAATTATCTGATGCTACATCTCAACTCTTCCCCTCTTGAGGTTGCTAATACAACTCCACCATCTTCACTCTAAAGTGCTAGAATTGCAAATAGTGTCATGCCACCAGCCATGGTGAAGTACAGCCTGAAGAGCCTCCCTTTTCAGTCAGCATGAACTTGGAGCTCCAGATCCAGTCTGCCTTTGAGTTAAAGACTTTCCAGTTCTTTTGGACTGTTCACATATCTGGACAAAGAAAATCCCCAGTGACGTGATGCAGAGTTTCAACTTCTAACTACTTTGGGTTTCTTTTGTCTCTGAGATATAAATGCAAATCATAGTGGTCTCTCAGATGCATGTGGAGCAGATGTAATGCAGGTTTTGAATTAGTTTTCTTAAGGTCCTGTTGCAGTTATACATTGTGGGAAGAAAGTTTTAGCTCTTCAGCTTCCTCCTTAGGCCACAAACTCCCTTTTTCTTCTTTCTCTATTCCTTCATTTGTCAGTGATTTAAGATCTAGGACTAAAATAAGAGACCTTTCCACCACATATACTACCTGGCTCTGACCTTCTTCTATGTGATTTCTGTGGATGGGATGCAAAGATAGAACCATGCGGACTGTGGTTCACTTGCAATAGGACCTAGGAGAAGAAACTGAGGACCGATGGCTTTCAAACTCGAGAGAGCATCCCTGGATGACAGCAGCTGGAGATTAAGATTTCTAGGGGGAAGTAACCAATTTGAGCACTCAAATATGTCTACATTTTATATTTTGCAAATATAAACGATCTTTGTAAAGGTAAAGATCTGAAGTATACTGGTAGGAAACAAAGAATTGTGCATTGAGATTAGCTGTCTCGGCATTTTGATACCAGTCCTATCGGGGAACTGTAACCACAGGCCTGTGGGCCACAAAGGGTGTCTTTTCTTATCCAGAGAGTTTCATTGTTGGCTAAGCTCTTTATGTTTCTGCTTCACACGTAGAGTGTATGTATGCTGAGTAACTTAGCTGAACAGTTGGCTCATCAATATTTACACTAGAGACGTTTATAAATAACCCATCAGATTTCCACACACACGTTTGCTAAATTTACAGTTATGACATCCACCACAAGCCCCAAGAGCTTGCCTTTGGAAATGGTTGATGGAGGCAAGTTCGTACACTGCTTGGAAGAAAAAAAAAAAACAAAACCAACAACCTTTACTGGCATTTACATCTGTAAAATCTGCCTTCAGGATTATTCCATTGTGTCACTGCTGCGTTGCATTGTTTTCATTGTCATTTGGCTGTTTGGGATAAATGAAAATGAACTAGTCAATGAAAAGGCTCCCTGGGTTCTAATGCTGTCAGTAAAAATGAGAAAATTATCTTCCATTATCACAGAATATCCCAAACCAATACACAAGTTGCTTATCATCATAGAGAATAAATAACGTATTGAATTTATTTCATGATTTTACATAAGTTGATAAGGAGCTCTTCTTTTCCAGATGATTTTGCAGGTGATTGTGTTCTGTTAATATCACTCCCTTTTTTTTTTCTTAATGTCAATTGTTAATGCAAGGCTGAAATGCTTCCTTTGGAAGGAGGGGTGCTAAGGGCAGCATGGGTGTAAATCTGGAGTGGCTGAGTTGAAGGCAGCAGCATTGTGCTACCTGTAATGGAGCCTTGCTTCTTGGAGTCTTTTCAGTGATGCTGAGTTGAAACTTGCATGTGCGGTGTAACATCTTTGCTGTCTTTCGGTCCCGGGGTTGAGACCCATGTGCTAATTCTTGATGACTGCACTA
Source organism: Pandion haliaetus (assembly GCA_013401275.1). Classification (NCBI taxonomy): domain Eukaryota; kingdom Metazoa; phylum Chordata; class Aves; order Accipitriformes; family Pandionidae; genus Pandion; species Pandion haliaetus. The sequence goes on along the minus strand of VYZV01038574.1, from coordinate 153,445 downwards.
GCACGTCCTGCTGTGTGCAAAGCTGATCAACCTTGCCTGCCCCTCCTGTTGATTTCTATTTAAAGCCTGCTGAGGAACTCAAACACTTACTGTGGAAATGGGGTGGAGGGAGAGGAAAGAAGGGAAAGCTCCCTAAGAGTGTCCCTGACCCACGGGGACCCATCTCGCTTGACTCTCTCCCTGCTGATGGAGAGAAGAGGGCCTTTTTTCTGAACACTCCTCTTAAAACCTGACTTCAGGCACTGAGGAGCATGTCCTGAGGGAGACTGTTGGAAGGACAGTGTGCCTGGTGGAGTCACAGGGACTTGATGAGCACTTGTCTCAACTTACTGAACCTTTGCATTAACTTTGTTGCAGGTTGTTTTTCGTAAGCACCACAGCGAGACGGGGTTTTAAAGAGGGATTAAAACTGTAGGGAAATCCTCACAGGCAGTAACCTGAAGAGGAAAGAGAAATGGTATCTCAGGATATCTTTTCCTCCCATTGCGTCCCTGTGGCTTGCAGAACGGAGGCACATCACGTATGTGGAGCTGAGGCAGCCTCGTGCCCTGCAATGGGAAAGGGGCCTGCAGTTTGGGAAATGGAGGAATTGAGCTTCCTGACAGGCAGGATGCTCTGGAAGGGGTGAACGTCACTGCGATTTGTCTCAGTGAGATCTTTGATGAAGTGAAAGTAATGATAACTTTGACATTTTAAGGAACTCTTCTCGCCCCTGGCAGCATTTCTGCTGGCAGCAGGAGCCACTTCTCAGAGCAGATATTGTAAACAAACACGGTTAGCTTGTTTGGCGCTGGGTATCTCACTGAGGACTTATCCCTGTGGAGGAAAGGATCATACACAGCCGGTATACACCGTGGCAAATAATACTCAGTATCACAGGCGAAAAATGAACTTTCAGCTGACGTAGCTTTGATCACTGCTGATTGCTGTGATGTTAAATGTTGCTTGCCCTAGATCGGGAGCAGCCAACCTTCCAGAGGCTGCCAGGCAAGAAAATAAAATGTGTAAAGTCAGAGAACCACAGGTTTTGTAAACTACTCAATTTAGCATTTGGCAGGGATTTTTAGCGTAAAAACTAATACAGATATACTATGCAGCATCAAATATATCTGACTTATTATTTCACCACTTTAATAAATGACCAAACATGTGTTTTAATATATTATCTTTGCTTGTCTTAGCAGCATAGCTATGGCTTATTATTAAAAATACTTATAACAATAATTACAAAATTTTGCACAGAAACAGGCCAGTTCTGTCCTCAATGGCTGTATCTCTACCAGCAAATAAACCAGACCAGGGGTCCTTCTCCATCCCTGACAGCAAGTGGCACAGCTTGCAATCATACAGGTAAGCTGTCTTCCTCCCAAAATGAAGTAACTTCATCAATACTGCTTATTGTGAAAAATCCCCAGCACCAAAACAGGCCCTAGCATTGCCTGGGACAGTTGGCACAGGCCAAAACTGTGCCAATAACACACCAACAGTTGAACAGTGCAGATGCTCAGGTGCCAGTGCTTCGATCCATGCCCTGGACCATTTCAATTTGCTGCTGTGACGTATAGTGCTGTTTATGTCCTGTGGTCATTTTCCAGACAGGTTCTGCTGTGCACACATAAAGTTTTGCAAATGCAAACTTTGCCCATGATAAAGAAAAGAGCCCATGGGAAAGTTATACTCCCTTGGCTAGCCATGTCAAAACAGAGCTGTCTCCTCTCTTGCCTTTGCCAACTGGTCCCAGTCCTTGCACAGGGCGAGGCACCATCCGTTCCCTCCTCAGCTGGTTGGCAGGTCCCTGCACAGCACCGTAGCTGGAGTCCTTGCTTCTCCTCCTCTGCCTCACAGAGACCGTTTTAGTCTTTTGAGAGACACAGCAGCTCCCTGGTGCTCCAGTTGCTCCTCTCCCCTTGCAAGGCTTCCCTGGCTGCCGTGCAGTGGGTGCTGTGTGCCAGCAGTGCACGGAGGGATGGGGTGCTGCTGTCCTGCACAGCCCAGTCACCCCACCAGCTGATCCCAGCATGGTCCAGTGGGCTGGACAGGCAGACACAGGAAAGGACGCCTGATACACCAAAGAACTGCAGGCAGCTTGGGAGATACATTTTAGCCAAGCAGTGCTTTAGCCTGGTTCACATCTACTCTTTGAATGCCTTGTAATGTGAAGTGGGGTGTGGGAAGCCAAAAAGCAGCAAGCTTTCTGCCTGTGGAGGACTTTCTCTTGCTGTGTTTATCTAACCTGACTATTGCCTCCATTCAAATTAGTTTTTTCATCTTTTATAGAAACTGTCTAGTAAGGTCTAAGGAGCAGCTCAGGGATTTTCTAAAAGGGATTGATTTGGCACAATTCACGTCAGGCTTCAGCAGGCTTAGCTGTTCACTCCAATCGTGCCCGTTGCGGGGGCGAGACCCCTTGGCAGGTGTGCCTGGAGAGCATTGCAGCAGAAACTGAGTGCCTCCCATCACAAAGGCATCCAAGAGGCTGAAGGATGAGTTTAGCAACTTCTGAAAAACAAACTGATTTTATAGAAGTTGCAGTCCATCTCCGTGGCTCAGCGCTGCTGACGAGGATGTGATTTAGAGGGCTGTTTGAGCAGGTACAGAGCAAGTTCTCTGCCAGTTTGAATCTGGATCTCTCTAAGGGGTTGGGGAGAAAAGGCACTTCTGCTTTCAATCAAGTTAATGAACTCTCATACTGTGCTGGCTGGAGCAGACAAGGGGATACAGATATAGATTTGCATCTGTCTTTTGTGTGTGCTCTACAAATATTGTAACACGTTGGATGAGAAATGTGCAACTCTGAGACCAATATACAGGATTTGTCATTTCATTTCAAAGGACTATTAATAGTAAATCAAACATCAATTTAACATAAACGGAGTGTGGGTGACAGCACTCCCTTTATAGTACAGCATATGCACATCTTCAGTCAGTTTAATTACTGCAGTGGTAGCATTGAAGCTTGAAAGAAAGCCTGCACCAGCATTTTGAAGGTGGAAAACCCTGTAGAACCTTGATTTTTGCCGAGATATTTGGAGTTCACGGGAGAGTTAAATTCAGTGGAAAAACAAAAACGTTTCTGTTGTCCACTGAGACTTGATTGTTTGATAGCAAAAGCAAGCCTGGCAAAGAACCAGGGAAGTGAGAAATTCCAGTTAAAGAGCTTAGGCCTGACTGTGGCGCTTTTTTTTTTCCTTTTCCAAGAAACAAAAACCCATGTCCTTGTCCAACGACATCAATGCATCTTGCTCAGGGCTGATTAGAAGGTTGTTGTGGTAAACCCTGGCTAAATTACAGAACAAAGTCTTGTGTGTGCTCCTGCTAGACTTCTCCTAACCTGCTGATACCTCTTCCTTCTGTACTGATCTACTGCTCCACACAGCCATTGAAAATGCTACTAACACACGTGGTGCCTTCAAGCTGAAGGGATGAAAAGATGGTGCGTGGAGAAATGGCAAAACAGGGGAGGAAGCAAATGTTCATTCAATGAGATGTTGGATTTCAGGTTTTCAGCACTTTCATAGGCTGTTGACTGCCAAGAACGGTCATAGTTTTGGATGACTTCTCCTTTTTATACTAACTGAAGATGTAATGTGGCAAAGTCTTAAGGTTCATAGAAGAATGACCTCTTCTTCCTTGGACCTTCAAGGAAGCTTAGCACTGTTTCACTACTTATAAAACTAGTTGCTTTCTTTCAGGTAAAGGAGTCTAGGAATGAAGGTGGTCTGTTTTTTAAGACATTTATTTTTGTTCTACTAGAATCTTATTCAGGCAGTTGTATTTAAGCTATTAAACCTTCAGCTTTTCCCTTCCTTTGAAAACAATAGTGGTTGTGGAGAAAAGAGCATCCTCTTGGCTGCTTTTTAAGAGCTTTATTTTAATGATAAACTCTTGAAATGGCAGTGGCAGGAAGCAAGGAAATATGGTCTCATATCAAGACAATGCTGTTATCTTGGAAAGCTTGCAAACCTACATTTCTCCATCCACAAACTGTATTTACTCCAGCAGGGAGGAAATATGGGAGTGAAGGAAAAAAAAAAAAAAATCTACATGAGAGTGTGTGTGCGCACATGCATGCGTGTGTGTGTAAAACTGCATGTAAGAAAAGCTTAGAAAATCACTCTGGATAAAATTTCCAAAAGAATTTTTGTTCCTTTTTCAATACAAGAAGGCATACAGTAACTTCTTGCAACTTGCACTTAGACGTTGACACTTTCACCTCTCTAGATTGAATTGGAGATGAGATTTGTGAGTGGGTCCTCACATAGCTAAGAGTAACACCGGTCAGTTTACACATTGCAATTACAGATGTGGGAATCGCAAGTTAAAAAGTGTGCCTCACTCCTGGGAGAGAATGTCTGTCCTGCCTGCACATTAGGCTAAGGAAGAGGATGTCTATTAGCGGGGCTGATCTTTTCCTTCTTGAGCAGCCACCAGTGGGGATATAATCACAAATTCCTGCCTTTGTCCTACTCCACCTTGCTGAGTGAAGCTGTGCATACACAGCACTCATTATACGTGCACAACACTGCATTATTGATCAAGACAAGGTATGTCCATTTAACACTGTAGCTAACGACTGGAAAGCTCATGTTTTTGGTGATGCTAAATATGTCCTGGCACCTGAGGAGGGCTAGGAGCTGTAGAAGGAAGACCAAGTGTGATAACACTGCAGAGGGCGAGCAGTTGGGAGGGAATGTCAAAGTTAAAGAAGGGATTGGTTCAGTGATTGCACAGAAAAATAGAAGGGAAAATAATTTTGACTGGAATAAAGTATTGGTTGTCATTTGGGGGATATTTTGGTGTATTTTCACATACACTTCACAATTCACATCAGCATCACCAGAGATGCCTGTTGACTCCTGTGGAGGCATCAAAGGGAGACAATAATAGGAAACACTTCTCTCTAGCCATGTTTGATAGAGAAAAGGAAAAGGACAGATGACTAAGGGTAAATATAGACCAGGGTAGAAGCAGAGAAAACACATGCAGTAGGGAAGGGAACAGAATGGACTTTCAATAAGATCTGATGTACGCTTAAAAACGAGTTCAAAGCAATGAGGAGACTAGAGTGGGAGACAGCATGAGGATGCATTATTGCTCTGGTCTGAGCCTTGTTTACTACAGTATCACCTAAAGTTCAGTGAATTTGTGTTAGAGACCTTTGCAAAGGCTGTGCGTTATGTGTTTCTACTTAATATGTGGGTTTTGAAGAGACAATTAAAAATGGTTTCCCTGTCTCGCAGAACTCGGCTGCTCCATTCTGCCCATCCATTCCCTGTGGACATGCAGGGCAACTGTTTACATGGCCACCTGCAGAGGAAATCCACCTAAAGAATAACCTGGGGAGAAAAGTTTTCAGCCAGATCCATTTCCCAATCTCTCAGTAGCTAGGCTGTCTTGTGACAGTTAACAGCACTCATCATTGTGCACATAATATCATGATTATACACCACCCACCCAGCAAGACAGGGAAAGCTGGTGGTGAGGATGCATCTGCTTCTGGGGTGGTACATGCAGCAGAAGTGGTGGGCAGACAGCTGGAGGTGGCATTGTCTCAAACTTTTGCACCAAGGTTTGCCGCAGGATGTTTTAAGGAGCCCTGATATATAGTGTACAGTATAAGATGCAACCAAAGAAACATTAAAAAAATGTGAAAAATAGTAGAGTGACAAGTGGAAAAATGTTATCAAGGACTCATGTTCACATGATTTTTTTTTAGTAACTCCTTTATCCTTTGAGATGTACTCTAAAAGCCGTGTTTTTCCTCTCTGCACTAGGGATAGTGTTGCTTTTATTTTGTATTTTAAATTATATATTTTTACTCTCCAGCTCAAGCAGAATACAGTCCTTTTCCCTAGAACAAGTATGGTTTTCTCCTTCTTAGATGGATTGTTATTTTGGTTCCATTCAGCTAACATTATATATACTTCACGGGTTTTGTTCTCCTTTAAAATTTGTGGGACTGAGGTTGGTTTGTTATTCGCATACAGTATAAGCTGACAGGAGCCATAATACAGGAGTATGATTACACAGAATAAGTCATAATTTTTTTTCTTCTAGGCAAACAGATGCAGTTGGAAAATATGGCTGTTTGCAAGGATGGCTGTCTTTGTTCAGTCCATAGCAAGCCTGAACCATTAGGGAGCTTTAGGGTATAGAGGTTTCAGGCGGCTGCACTGGTCATTTTCAGACTCCAGATGTACAGCAGCAAAGTCCATTTCTTTCTGCTGAATATGTTAAGAATAGTACGTTGTTAGAGGGGAGAGACACATGCTAGAAATAGGAAAATATTACTTAAAGGAGTGAACAAAGGAAAGGGATGCTGGCTTTAAATCCTGGCTTTGTCTGGTCTCCTTTCTCACTCTGAAACCAAGGATAAAAATATCTGTATTCTCAGAAGGGATTGGAGGCATCATATATTTTATTTAGCTTATTCAAAATAAGTCTAGGCAAAAAAATCTACAAATACAAACCAAGAACCAGAAAAAGAAATTTAACTTCTTGGGCAGAAAAATGGCCAGATTCAGTGTGACCAAAACTAGATATGAAAATATGTAAAATGATGATGGTCATTTTAGGGGGAGTGGGGGAAGAGAGAGACTTTTAAAATGAAGTCTAAATACTTATTTTCCCTATTGTGAGAATGTTGCTACTTTCCATTTTGAAATGGTGCTTTGTTCTGAAGTTTACCTAATCTTAATTTTTTTAAGAGGTGAAATTAATTACTTCATTTTTTTTGCCTAACCAGTCATCTGAAAAAACCAGTTATATTCACAGCTCTGTTTGAAATGATGAAATGCAAATGTGTCCTTCCCTGCAGGGACTGTGTGCTCAGGATCCTTCCACCCTTTTGCAGAGCTCTTCTTACATCAGCAGAAAAACCGGCCTGTTTAGGCACAGGAAAAATGCTTCCAGTGGTGAGAATTAATGTTGAAGATGTTGTCAGGCTGGAGGGGGTCCAGAGAAGGGCCACAAAGATGATCCAGGGATTATGAATCCCCCATATGAGGGAAGTCTGAGAGAATTGGGTTTGTTCAGCCTTGAGAAAAGAAGGCTTAGGGGAGACCTTATCACCGTGTTCCAGCGTTTAGAGGGTGGCTACAAAGAAGATGGAGTCACATGGGAAAGACAAGGGGTAATGGGTACGAGTTACTCCTGGAGAGATTCCGACTGGACACAAGAGGAAAATTTTTCACAATGAAAACAATCAGCCATTGGAATAATGTCCTCAGGGGAGTGGTGTGTTGCCCAACATTGGATGCTTTTAAGATTCAGCTGGACAGGGTGCTGGGCCATCTCGTCTAGACCATGGTGTTGCCAAGAAAGGTTGGACCAGATGATCCTTGAAGTCCCTTCCAACCTGGTATTCTATGATTCTATAGTTACGATTGCTGGGGGAATGCTGGAACTTGCTGGTTACGTTTGGTACAAGGGCACTGTCTACAGAAATAAAGTACGGGTTTCCCATATCAGTGTTGTGGCTGCATTTATTCACAATCTAACTTGCAGCTTCTCTAGTGGCTTGATAATTATTTTTGTCTACTCAGTGACCTCATTTCCTCCTTTCTGCCAAATAAAAACCAAAAAGTGTCTGAACTTCTGCTTGTAAAAAACAGGGATGATGAGTTTTCCATCTAGGCTTTGTAGATGTTCATTCCCTCCTGAACTGTCACTTCAGCATCTCATAGTTATTGCTGAAAAGGAAATTTGTGGGGGAAGTTTTAAATATACTTGTCGGTTATACTTAACTTTTCTTTTAAATGGTGTCTCCACATATTTCTTTTAGCTAGTGTCAGACTTGTGTGAGGCACATNCCCCCTCCAAAAAAGGTGCTGATGCCATGCCTCCTTTATAGCATTTGGGACTGGGGAAGAAGATGCAGACATTTAGTGTGTGCACATCACCTTGCATCCCCCCAGCTGGCGAACCCTGCAAAGCACTAAGAACACTTGGAAATGCTTCTCGGGAGAGGGATGGGAGTTGAGGGAAAGAGTGAGCAGGAGGCAGATTGGGCTCCTTGGACAGAGTCAAATACACTCTGCTGCTGAACAGTCCTTATTGCTGCCATGGATTGCTTTCCTCTCAGAGTGCAACACCCACACCTGGACTGTGGTTCTTCTTGGTTTGCCTCTTTGGAGGTGTTTGCATAGGAAGAAAGAGCCCCTTAAGAAAAGCTGTCTGCAGGGCATTGGGAAAGGAGAGGTAGCTGATGGACCACTAAAAAGGAAGCCCCAGTCATGACATGAGGTGGCAATGGAGGCTTCATATCAGGAAGGCCTATGTGTCAGCTGTATTATGCCACTTATCCCAGTCACTGGTGCTTGTTCGTATAATTAACTTCTGCAGATCCAAGAAGACGACAGAGAAAACTGCATACGGTGAAGCCTCATCTAGGGATAAGGATTAAATGAAGGTTCAGTGAACTACTTAACAATGAATGATATGGCACTTCGTTGGGAGCAAAATATGGGTGGAACAGGCAAGGGCTGAGCACATCATCATTTCTGGCATTAGGTTAATTGCATTGCTGATACTCTGCAAACTGCTGACGGAGCAGGAGCTGTTTCTTGCTGGACTCTGCCCTTGTTGATGCCAGAGGGGAAAGTCTGGTTCCCACCTCTTTAAAAGTCTTGCTGAGTGAAGGAGATCACGGGCAAATGATTGGGAAAATATGCAGGAGAGACTTCTAAGTGCGTGTGTGGGGAGATTCTTCATCAAATGAATGGTAGAGATAGTGCTGGGAGTTAAGCAGGATATTCAAGAGTGTAGGTGAAAGAGGAGGAAGGAAATCATTGCTATGCAGGGAAGTGTCCTTCAGATGCACGTGCACTGCTCTGGAGCTCAGCTGTAACACCATCTTCACCATGTTGCACTAGAACTATGGCGATTCCCCTTTTGCAGGGTTTACCCTTGCATGCAGCATGGGATGGCTACCTACAGTGCCTGCCAAGCGTAAGCTAAGGGAGGTGCATGCCAAAGCGATGAATTAGGTAGGGCATTTCTAAGGCTGCTAATGAGAATGTGGTACCTTATTCCTTCATCAGGACAACTTAGTCTGCTCTCTGAAAACCAGCCATCAGGGATTTGCAGGGTAGTCAAGCCTCTGCAGAGCGACCCATGAGCTAAAGAGAGTCTTTCACCTCATCTTGTCAATCACCCAGAGAATCAGAAGGCAGCTTTGCTTTCCCTGCTGCTCAGCCATGGATTGGCATCATTTTATTTCAGCTAACACTGCCTGATTTTGTTACGATGCCAAGCAACTGAAATATGAACACCTCTGGGCAGCGGAGAGAATAACAAAAGTTCCTATCGTGGAAAGTGTGATGATCAGTTAAATTGTGCAATTACAGAAGCTGAGATTTGAACCCTTTAGTTCCCAAGACCCATTGGTCTCCATGAGTTGGACCAAAGAAGAAATCCCACTGTTTTCAACAGTAGCCTGATCCAGACGCCCTCTGCAGCCAGTTTGCAGATGGTAATAAGGCTTCACTGCAACAAGCTATGGTGGGAAAAATTACTGTGGGCAATCCATCTGCCAGGGCTGAAGAGCATCTGTGAAGCTCATGGTGAAAAAGGCACACGTTACTTGCAAATTTCAACTGGAGGAAGAAGTACCACTCAGTTTGTGAAAACACGCACAAAGCACAAGGCAGAGCTAAATGCTCGGAGGAGGGGGGTCAGTCCATGGGAGTCTGAACCACCCACACCACGGCAAAGGGTGAAGCCAGTGACTCAAGCTCCTGGGAAATTTGGAAGGATTTGGGCTTGGACAAAAACCAAGTGCCAAGCTAAACTTTGGACTGGACTGTTCGAATTCCAACCAGGATCTAAGCTAAGCTGCTCAAGCCCTTTTTTGACAAAGAAATCTATTTTGCATGCCATATAAAATCGTGTTCACCTGATTTAGTGTCTAAGAATACAGTTCTCCTTCAAAGTATGTTTTTATGGAGTTAGTTTTATGGGCTGATGTATATGGAAATCATGTTATAAAATATGCATATAGAAATGCCCCGTAGGGTATTAAAGTTTTGTTCTACAGGCACTTTAATGATGTCAAGGATTAGATCTGTCTCCAGCATTGCTGAACACAGAAGTGAAACCTGTTTACAGTCAGGAGAAGAGCAACGTGTTTTGGCACAAGGGTCTGACAGAGATGACCGGAGGCCAGATATAAAGTGGCAGGTGATAGCTGCATGAGTGAAAATAGTATATCCTCCCTCTCTCCTTTAAAAAGCAGAATTAATTACCTGCTTTAAAACACACGCACACAAACAATGAGTCCTTTGCGAGCAAGAAAAGAATCAATTTGTGCTGTCAGATGACAAGGTGATCCTTTTGCATTCCTCTTAAGTTTTAAATCACAGGTTGCGTTTAAAGCAAATTCCCATGTTCTCCTCTATCTGAAAGTAACTCTTTGAAAGGTAGAAATTAAGAAGGCTGGTACTATTTATCCCGCTACTTGTGTACTAATTTGGTAGAGTACAACAGGCTTATAGTTTTGGAAGAAGAGAAAATCTAGCAAAGGGGTGAGGTCCACCCTGGATAATGTCCTGATGAAATATACAGCCAGGCATTTAATAACATTTCTTTTTTTTCTTTTATTTGAACACGTAAGGAAATTGAGTCATGGAGGAACTGTAGATACCATGACATCTTGCATGTGAGCAATTTAACCTGAATGAGATCAAAACATCATTGTGTCTATATAGTAGGTCCTGAATATCCTTTATTCAGCACCTTGAAGTGCCATTTGTAACAGTACAAAATGAGTGTAAAATACTATTGAGGTAACGATCTGAGTATTTTTCACCAGCCTCCAAGGAGTCCCTGTAGAAGATGGCAAGCTCTGCAGAATTAGGCCTGGGGATATTAGGTAGCTTGTCACACAGCAGTCACTAATACACTGGGAACAGAATTTGCAATGATGAAACACCGTGTTTTAGCTACTAAGAGCATTTATCATCTTCCTATGTTGAGGAAGGTGGGGAGAGCAGAGAGGGCTGGTTTCCAGCGCAGGGGGCTGTGTGTGTGACTGCCTGTGGAGTCTGATGAGGCTGCAGGGGATCTGGCTTTCTAGCTACACTGAGATGCAGAGGCAATAAAACTAGGTTTATTAATTTGGCAGGGGCCAGAAAGATCATGACAGACTCCAGTGTTCACATGGTGTCTGTAGGAATTTGAGATGGTTCAGATGCAAGGGATCTTGCTTAGGCCCTGTGTAAAGGAGCACTTTAACTCAGAAAGCTGAATCCTACTGCCCAAATTTTGATTAATTTGTGGGTTTAATCTGCTTTTATTGTTCACACCCTTCATCTTGAAAACCATTGCCCATGTATACAAGTGGAAACAGATCACTTACTTGATTGTGATGATTTTCCCCTCCAACAACCATTTATTGACTTACCTTGAATTACAGAATTGGAAAACAGCTGACTGTGAGGCTATGGGAGTAAGTACTGCATTGCACAATAAAGTGAAAAGTAACTGGAATAAAAAATCCCTCCCTGAGCCTTTGCTGAATAGTGCTTGGGAACAAGATTTTTTTTTTTTTCTGTACAGCACAGCTGGTGTTTGACATGTCGTGTGGATGGTCAGCATGCACTTTCAGTTAACGTACAGGTGCTACATTTTCCTTTTCTTGACCTTTCCTGGGTTTCAAATCTGGCTTAATCCCTCCCTCAAGAGAGTAGTATAGCAGCAATAATCACTTAATTTATGCCCACCCACAAGTGACCACAGGGGAAGTACACAAGAAAAACTCTCTATTGCTTTCATTGGGGAATAGGGGGAGAGATTATGTTAGGCAAGAAAAGTCAGGGAGGGAATGACAGAAAGTCATGCGTATGTTTTTTCCATATTGCGGATATGCCTCCAGGCAATTATTTCAATAGCCAAGGGTATTGGGTTATGTATGGCTGACAGTAGAAAACAGAGACTTCGCAAACTTCACAGAAGAAAAAAGGTTTGTCTCATATTTCTGAAGCCTGGTGCTTGGCATTTGAAATGCATCTTGCACGTGTTTGCACTAACTGCAGTCAGAAATAGCAAAGTTTTACCTGAGAAATCTCTTGTAGCAAAAGTCAGAATCCCAAACTTTCGGCCATTTCCTTTGCTTCTCCTTGCTCCAACCTGCAAAGCCTCCAAAGGGCATTTTCTGAAAACATAAATTTTCCTCTGGAACCCTTTGTCAGAATGGAACCTGCCAGGTAGCTCTAAAAGTGAAGGCAGCATTTACCAGTATACTGCATTGCTCATCTAATGGATTGCTTTGTAAGTAAGTGGGAAGATACTCTAAAATACTGGTCATTTCCTATTTTACAGGCGAAGTGCATTAGACATTACTTACTGTATTTCCCAACTGTTGGTTTCTTTTTCCTTTTTTCTCCTTTTTTTTTTTTCCCTTCTTAATAACACCTGCTTTAAAAAAGTTATTTACAGATACTATCTTTTTCTATCAGAGTCTTGCTCTGTCATCACCAATTTGGAAAGCAACTGCAGCCTAAAAAGCAATCATTTGCAATGACACTGGGACATACAGAGAATTTTAAAATGTGCCTTTAGTGGAGATTGTTACATCAAAAAAAACCCCCAAAAAACCCAAAATCCCAGAAAAACCAAAACACTGAAGCAAAGAGCCACTTACCTTTTAAAGTTTCACAACAAATGTGTCCTTGACAAACGTGTGGAGGGTAGCTACAAAAGAAAAAGTTACCTTAGCATAGGAAGACCTAAGCTGCTAGAAACAAGAGATGCAGCCACTGCACTGCAGGCTCTTGCAAGGGAAATGGGGGACTGGTGTTTAGGAACAGCCATTCCCATTGGCAAGTTGTCCTTGAGGTCCCCCATGGAGTTAGGACTTAAAAGAAGTGGCAAGGCCCCCGGGAAGATCTGTTAGCCAAGCAACCATGTCTGGCGCAAAAGCGTGATCACTGTTCCCTGCCAGAGCAGCCTTTTGGAGCTGTGCTAGTGGGAAATGGCATTGCCAGGACCAGAGAGCCACTGCAAGGTTTCATGTGTGAATACGAGGTTTCATGAAGATACGCCTTGCCTGCAGATCATTTCCTAAAGAGAGATCATGTTTGGGAAGACCTATTCAGGACATGGTATAGTGGGTTTAGTGGGCATGGTTGATGGTTGGACTCGATGATCTTAAAGGTCTTTTCCAACCTAAATGATTCTATGATTCTATTTCATGCAATGTCATGTTGAATGATTGCCCCACAGGTGGTGGTGGTGGACATGGAAAGGGGAGGAGCAGAAAGGAAGAAGGACAAACTGTGTCCTGTTCCCCTCACTTAGAAGAAAGCTGGGAGGGGATGTCTCAGGTAATCCTCCTCTGTGGGGTCAGGGGCAAGGCTGTCCTCCGCACCTTTTTGACCAGGCAAACTAGCTAGGTTATTCTTCTCCACCTCCAAATATTTTGTTTTATTCTGAGACTTACCTGGGAGCAGATGAAAGTCACAGACCACAGGAAGGGTATCAGAGATTTCTCAGTCCAGCACCTTTGCTTTCCTTCTCTCAAGTGTTGTATATTCCTATTTTATTTTAGAATAAGAGTTGGCTAGCAGAGCACAGCATGAAAACTATCCCAAAGGGTCTCCGAGGGCCAACTTTGCATCCAGGGAAGTGCCAAAAAGCCTTGGAACACTGGCCATGAGCAGCTGCAGTAGATTTCTGCCACCTCGCCATTTCTCTATAGATGAAGAGAAGCTGAAAAGGGAGTAACTACAACTGTGACCTTGCTTATGGCTCAAATGTCATGGAATCCTAATTTTTATTTAAGAGGGGCCAATTTCACTGTAATTTTAATTGGAAGAGGCTGCGATGCAACGGAGCAGAAATTAATCCACAGAATGTATAATTCATCTCATTTCCAAAGGTTTTTATTGCTGGTCCCTTAGGCCCTAAGCACACCCCAGACTGTGTTTGGGATAAGAAATACCTGATTTCTCTTGTCTCTCATCAAATTAGACTAGCACAGCCAGTACTTAGAGGGCTGCCATTCCCCAGAAAACTCCATGTGTGGTCCCTGCCTCAGCTTAGCAAAAAATTTAAATATTCTCAGACAAAAATGCATAAGGTTATCTTAGTCCCAGGCTTATATCCCCCTATTTTGTTAAGGTAAAATGTATCCACCCACCTTGTTATGCAGCTGGAAATAGAAGAAGCTGTGTAAAAAAATACATTCCCATTGCCCATCTGTACATGCTCCACATCACCTAGGAGAGAATTATGTGTTACTCCCAGAATGAAGTAGCAACTTCCGTCTTTCCTCCCAAGCTATGCCATGCAAGTGCTTTCTCTGAGGGTGTCTTTCCAAGAATACCTTTCCAAGGCTGCCACCTTTTCCTGTGGACCTGTTATCAGCATGAAAAGATGTGCTGCTGCGCAGGGTGCGAGTCTTTCCTTGCCTCTGCCATGCTGTTACGTGAGCAAAACAGCAGGCTTGTCCAAGGGGGCAAGAGCAGGCTGAGAGCTCCCCCCTCTTCAGTCCTCAGTGTGTTAATTCATCTCATCATCCTTGTTTTCTTCCAATTCTTTAAAATCATATTTATAAAGTAGCTTTATCCAAGCCTGGTGACAGATCCACCCTGCTCCACTCTCTATTCTTGATCCAGAGCTGAACGTACTGTGCTGATACCTCCCTACTTTAGTGTGGAGGCTGAGGTGCTGGAGCAGGCTGTCCCTGCTCCCGTAGTGCCACAGCCCTTCCTGGTACGTCCTTGGTGGCTCATGTAATCGGTCTGTGTCTGCTGTCCACCTGTAAAATGGCAGTAATAATCCTTGACTCACAGGCAGGATAAACTACCCTGTATGTTTAATGCCATGTGTGCACAAACTTTGCTCCTAACACTCCAGTCGTATCAGCAAAGTAGCTGAAACCCCCAATGTTGCATGAAGGACATGAAGAGCAGCAGAGTGAATGCAAAATTCTTGGCTCCTGGCATTCAGTGCAGAGGTTTCTTCTGGCATCGTGGAGGCCCTAATGGTGGGAGAGAAATCTTTCCAGGAGAATTTTGGATAACAGAAACATGTTGACATGTTGTAGGTCATGGGTGGAATATCTCAGACATGACCCCTCTGCACATTGCAGCAGCATTTCGGCTGCTGTGTAAGGCTGGAGTCGGCAAGCATGGAGAGCACATCTGGGCTTTTCGAAGATTTGATTCTGTGTATTGGGCTGGATCCTGCTCTTATTTTCCCAAGCTTAGTTTGAAATACAGAGTGAAACCTCTAAAGCTGAAAAAGAAGTCAAACCTCTAATAAGCAGTCCAGCAGCCTACAGCAAAGTAACAACCTGGCTGTTCACCCTCCTATTTCAGCCATCTCTTTCTAGCAGCAGAGCTCTGGCATGCAATCAGCCCAGCCTAAGTCATCCTGTAATTGTTTTGTTCCTGGACTCACTCTCTCGCTGTTTCTTCTCAGCAATTCATTCATCTGTGTTGATCAGTCAATTAGATGTTCAGCAAAGCTACCCCCCCCCCCCCCCATTAATTTGACTTCACGCTCTTACACGCAGTGCTCTTGCTTGTAAAAATTGCTAACCAGTCCAGGCTGATGTTTAAGACAGCCAGTAAACACGTCCTCGCTAGTGACTGATGAGGGGTGTTTCTGCACACACTAATGAATGCATTTATTGAGATAGATGCATTTTATCACATCAGGCTTTACACCACTTCCTTTGGGATGAATTTTATAGATGCAGTAAGATTTTTACAGCATCTGAAGAGACTCAGATACTGAAAGGTACATTTATAGATTCTCTATTTTTACCAATACGGTATGCAATCAGTGGTCAGTGAAGTTCAAAATTACCTCTTTAAAGGTTTGTGCCCTTTTAACTGCAGAAATAGAAGTTAAGTCCTGAAGAGTGCAGAAATAAAACACACACAACATGGTAAGAATTTAAAACGGAAAAAATTAGGTATTTTATAGTTGGTTGCTCATTTCTATAAACTTAATTCAGCTCTTCACTCAAAAGAGGTCTGCAGATATAACCAAAGCTTGTAGGTCATAGTTTTAAATAATTTCATGTCCATTGTATGATGTGGTGTTATTTTTATAGTGATCACAGATAGTTGACTATTAACTTAAATTGCTAGTGTAATTTCATCTTTTGCAGTTATTCCTAGGTTTCTCAAATGTGTTCTTTTGTCGGTCTCTAAACAATGGAAATTTCTTGAGCCTGACCTATTTACCATCTAGAAAGTACAGACTATGAGAAGGATTACCACTTAAGCCATGGCCACCTAAATTACATGGAAGTATAATTAATGACCAGCTTTAATGACCTTTGTACTGTCAGGGCAATGAAAAATTAGCCTTTCTAGAATTAAACCAGAGAAATTCTGCTTTACTTTTCCTGTACATGGGAACTGAAGTACATGAGAGGTAAATTTCTGAAACTGATAACAAAATTTAGTCCAAGACCTGAGTAATCATTGACTTATCCAGGAGAAGCATAGTAGGCTATTGATGGTTGAAGGTCTGATTTACCTTTTGTGCTGGTATAATGTTTTGCCTTTAATGGATTCATTTCTGATTTATACTGCTGGAACCAAGAGAAAAGCCTGTTTCCAAGGCAGAAGGGAAGTTTGTTAAGACAAAAAAAGAGTGAGGTTTTCAAAATTCTCTAAGCAATTAATTAACCCACAACTTCAAAACAGAAATATTCCCTGCACTATTTTCTAGGACTTCCTCGAATATTATTTTAAAGGTCTCAGACAGAGAGCCTTTGCCTGTTCATGTCAGCAACTGTTGTGCCATCTTAAAGATGGCATTATCTGCAAAATACCCCGGCTGCTTCCTTTAAAATGTTCCTTTTCCCAATCCTATCATGTTTGGAGGCACTGTGAAAAAGGGGTCATTCCCCAGCTGCCACCCACAGCTCCCAGGAGGGACATGGTGGGTGTGGGCCTCCTGGACATCACACCCCCAGGCCACGCAGAGGGCTCTCCAGCTGCCCTTGCTGCCCCTGGGTGGCTTCAGAGGGGAAAATGGATTTTGGAATCCCTAATCAGGAAAGCAGAAGTGGCTTGGAAAGACAAGTCAGACCCCTTGAAAGCCAGGAGGAAAAAGAACCCATTGCTAAAGTTCTAGAAAGCAAACTGTGAGGCATGGGCCAGCCATGCACAGGGAACACAGGCGGCAGGTTTTTGCCTGAGGTGAGGCAGAAGCGAGTGCCCCAGGACCCAGGAGCAGGTGCCGTGAACTGCTTTGCACAGAAGCAAGGTGTCCCCGGTCCTCTGACTGGTGGCTTCTTGTGTATCTTAGAGCCAGTACGTCCCACTTGGTTTCTACATCGCACTTAACCTTTACTTGGGGAAAGTTGGGTGCACACCCACGGAAGTTTTCCGCCTCTGGCATGTGTGACGGACTGACAGCATTAGTCCTTCTACTAATGCTGCGCCAGAAGGCTGGAGCTAAGGTATGCTTCCAGTACACATCTTATAGCCCCTAGCGTAGATGCTATTTGACTGAGGTGTTTTCATGCTTTTGCACCAAATTCTGCTCTCAGTTACGCATCCCCTCTTCTGCTCCTCTGATATGAATGGTGCTTCTACAGCAGCTTCAAAAGTCAGCCTATTGCTATTTTACCAGTATTTAATGCAGGCAAACCCTCACTTGATGTTTGAGTTAAGAGCCCTCTGAGGCATCCTCATGTCTGTGTCATCACCTGTTGTGAGGATTTTTGCCCTTCATTAATTATTGCTCTTCTATCTCCCCAAGTATCAGAGTCTAGGGGAAGACAAAGGAGACCCCTTTCAGGAGTTACCCACAGTTTACACTTATGTGCCATTAAGAGATATGTCCATCCTGTAGAGTTTTAATCATACAATCATTTAGGTTGGAAAAGACCTTTAAGATCACTGAGTCCAACCATCAACCATGCCCACTAAACCATGTCATGAAGTGCCCTGTCTACATGCTTTTTGAATACGTCCAGGGATGATGACTGCACCACTTCTCTGGGCAGCCTGTTCCAATGCCTGACAACCCTTTCAGTGAAGAAATTTTTCCTAATATCCAACCTAAACCTCCCCTGCCGCAACTTGAGGCCATTTCCTCTTGTCAAATGCCTGTAGCTATTCTTTCTATAGACCTCCATACCAAGACAGAGCACTTCAAACAACACAAAAGTCTTTGGTCATGTTCAGTCTATTTCTACAAACATATGGAGGATAAAAATCCTCAGCTAAAATGCTATCCAAGAGCTTCAGACAGTACAGCCACTTCTTCCACACAGATGTGCTTTTCATCCCACTCCTGAAAACCCTCCTTCACCAGGGCTGAAATTCTGGTCCTGTAAAAGCCAATTAAGCACTTTGCTGCTGACTTCAGTAGGGGCCAGATCTCTGCCCAGATGTTCCTCCTTTGCTTTAACATCTTCCTGCACTCCTGGGCTCCTAGTACCACTTTGTTCCACTCTCCGTCACACACTTCATTGCTTTTTTTCTCCCCAGTTGACAAATGACTATTTCTGGCAAGCAGCGGAAGTGGCAGAGGATGCTCACTGATATCCTTGCCAGATGATGTTTCCATACAAGTGGGTCAGTGTCGTGACTAGCGCAATCGTTCTGCGGAATACTGAGCCTTCATTCATAACAACAATTGGGCTCTCAAAATCCCTCGCATAAAATAGCTGGCAAGAGTATCCTGTTATCTCTCTTTTTTGACTGTGTTAGCTGGTACAGGCTACTCTGCCTTGTGCACTCTGCACTGGATACAGCTATGGGAAGCTTTCAATTTAGTTCAATTGCTTTTTCTGCTGGGTCTGATCTAATTGCTGTCAGGATGCATAGCTGGTGCTTCAAGTGGTAATGGGAAGACCTAGGAAATGCTTTTGAGTTTTAAAATATCCTTAGGACAGCTTCTTCCCCTTCCAGAAAATTTTCTAAGCTTCTAAAACTTGTAAAAATAATTGGTCAATGTGGGAGAGAACTTAGACTGTAATACTAATGCGCTAAAATTCAATCACTGTGCACACCATGGCATCACTTCAATAGCTACAGCTTAGCAAGCTTTAGATTTACAGCCACGTTTTTTGCCAGCTTGGTCTGCAGAGTTAAATTCTTCAGCAGTTCTCAGGACTTTCCTGGATTATTCTCAGACAGATAGATCTCATCTGCCTCCCTTTCCAATCCTAAGAACCTCCCACATACAGTCCCCTTCTCTGGTTGTCTGTCTTTGGCATTTGGATTTTAGCCCTTCTTTTAGGTTTCCCTCAAAGTTTTGGCTTGGCCGCTGCCTGAAAGACAGAGGGGAAAAAACGGTTTTCAGGGACTTGTCCTAAAAATTGATTAGTGGACTTTCAGACAACTTAGCCTAATAATTAATTCAAGCCCAAGAGTTGCAGAGGTGGGAGTGGGTTTTGAGGACTGACAACTCCTGATTAGCATTTTGCATGAGTGCTGCTTCTCAAAAGATAAGGGATAATAGGGCTGGCTGTTACTTAGCGTGTTTGATTCTTTGGTGTTTCCAAACTAGTGATCCAAACGCTTTGTCTGCTGACTCTGGTTCAATCTCTGTTCCTTGTTTTGGCAGGACTGGCAGTATATTATAGGGCAAACCACAGAGTAGGTAGGATTCACATTACTGTCCTCATTCCCAGTTTGCTTCTCTTTTCTGGGTCGGTATGGCACGTTAATCTGTTTATTTTGGTACAAAGAGCAATTATGGAGATATTGTGAGCTCCTACTTGGACTACTTCAGTGTTTCCCTGGGACCAGCTATAACTGTTTCAGGTAATTTGAGTGTGTAATGGGTGTAATTAAACACAGAACTCTTAGCAGCTAATTTCTATACCTGGCAGGTCTGTGAACTGTGCCAATTTAGGAGGCATACTCTGTGCTGTATCTCTGGCAGGAGTTAGCAATAAATCTCCAAGGAAACTCCCTGGACACATAGTGCATAAAAATCTCAGTCTGGTCATGGACTAGTGACACATTCAAAGGTATGATACCGATGCGATGACCTTGAGTTGAGACCCAATGTGATGAAATCAGGAATGTGCAATTTAAAAGGAAGATAGCAATTTCCAATACGTAAGCATGGAAGGATGCCTTAAAGGGAGATTAATGTGGCACCCATTAGCTTTAAGTACTACAGAACATCTGGCCTGTTTCCCCCTTGACTGCAAATTTCTGAGCACCGGTGTTATGTCATCTTACAGTATTGATTTTCTCCCCATCTCTATAAATCACCTCAGCAATTGTTGTTCATACAAAAGTAATTATATAAATGCACTTGATTAAATTAGCTTTCATCTAGTACAGATTTTTTTATATGGGCATTTCCCTTCCAAAAATAACTCAGAGGAATTGATGCATTAGGTTTGTGCCATATGATGGAGAGAAGAGTCCCTCAGCACTGCTAAGCCAGTACATTCAGCACACCTAGGGCCCAAACACTGTTCCTGGGGTCAATCTACTTCTCACACAGGTACCTGGGCAAAATTTTGTTCACGGAGGCAGCCAACTTACTGAAATTTTAACAAAATTCTGGAAGCTGGCGTTACTTATTCAAGTTTTGCTGATTTGTACTACCCTTGGAGGTTTCATCTTCTCAAAAGTCAACCAGACAATGATAAAGACCAGACTGCGTGGCACAGTGACCTTGGGCTCTCTCTTCTGTTACCACGTCTTGGGTGCTTTAACACTGAGTAGATTGGGTCCAAGTGTAAGAGGATAAAGTCAGAGTGATTAGGGATTTGTCCCATCGCTTCAGCGCTGTTGGATCCTCAAGTCCCTTAAAAGCCCTCATGAATTATGGATGCAACTGTGCATGCCAATACACACTTTTGAAATGTTAATTTTTTCAATGTCTTGTAGTTGATTAAACAAAACAAAATAACCCACCACCTCAGGAAGGCAGCAGTATGAATTAGGCTCTTTATGACTTTCCCTGGCTCCTGTCCTTCAAGTGGGGAGCAGAACTGTACCTGGTGGCAGCCACAACAGGGGCAAAGGGTGGCTCCGGATCCTCACAGCCCTTTTCTGACTGTGCTCAGCATCCAGCCCTGGGTGCTACAGTCATTCACCTGCGAACATTACAGAATAAACCTCTTGAAAATACCTACCACTTAAATCGTGGCCCTCTTTCTCCCCCCACCTGCATTTTGAAGAGCAGAAGGAAATGCCTTTTATACAGGGCTGATCACACATCGCTCCTAACCACCCACTCTCCTTTCTTCAGCATCAGCTGTTTTGCTGTGGCAGGCTGACCTGACTTCACTTGGGTGCTAGTCAAATCTCAGTGTGCAAGAGTTTAGATTCGAACAAGTCGCCTGAGGGAATATGAGGTGGGAGGAGGAGAGGAGATGAATATATCAAACCTAGGATACATTACCACCAGTCCCTCACTGCCGCAGACACTAAAGCAAGAGTGACAGAAGACAGGAACGTGAGGAAGGGAGAGGGGCTCCTTCTTTCTCTGCAGGCACTTGAAGTAACTAGTGGTCTGCTGTATTCGCAGAGTGGCAATCGTTGTGCCATTGCATGAAGCAGAAAACAGCCCCACGCTGTGTATTNTTTTTTTCCGAGTGCTAGAAGCTATCTTTGACCATCTCATGGCAAGTGTGCTTCTAAATAGAAACTGCTCCTGGAGTGCGTGAGTGGTAGGCTGTTCCCTCACACAGGCACGTGGCATGATTTCCCATTGAAAGTCCAACTGCTTTCCCCTCCTCAAGGTTTCAGGAATTCAGAGACCAGGCAAAACTAGTCCGGGGAGGAGCTGCCTGTCCCATGGAGCCACTCGCTGGCCTTGGCAATGTGGCACAACAAGAAACGGTGGGAAATATATCACAGATAAACATAGACCATCTGGGGCCTCTGGTCCCTGCCCTGCTCTGGGCTTACTCTGCATGTCAGCTTCTCATCCACAAAGTGGGGAGAATGGTACTGTGCTGTAAGGATGTACACATTTCAACCCTGTCTTGTGCTCTGGGTACCAGTTAAGTATATACATTAATGTGCACCCAGGCAGAGCAACTCATGGTTTCTTTTTTCTATTTCCTACAGCTGGAGTCAATGGAAATACCCTGATTTATGTTATCTGTGTATCACACTGCTTTAAAAAACAGATGCAACCTTTGGTATCCCTCAAATTCAAGTAGGTCCTATAAAAATGCTTTTTTCCACTGAACAGTTCTTGGCACCAGAGAAGGAAGAGTCCTCCAGGTCTTGAGAGGGGTTTTCTTATTCTTTAAGTAATTTTATACAAATCAAGATCTACCATCAACGGTGTAATAAAGCCTTGTGAAGTTAGGGGAGATAAAGGTTGAGATGAATTACATGTTTGGCATCCTCAATTAGCGTTTTGGTCCTTAGGTCATCCAGAGCATGTCACCAATACCCAACCAAAATACAACACCAGCATCCCGAAAAGTACCAAGAAATCCTACTAGTAGGACACGAGATTAATAGTAGGGAGTGAACATCATAAGAGGTTTGGTTTGGATAAGCATGCAAACGTTTGACTGATTATCTGTAGCGTAAAAACCTTGTAAGAATGGGTTTCGTAAGGTGACTTGCATTAGTTTTTTTGTTTAGTTGGTCAAAAAGGGAAAAATGGGAAATGCTTCCATATTGGGAAAGGCCCAATGAGGAGATGGGGTAGAATTTCGTACAATCACCTCAGATTTGCCCTACATCCATTTATTTTCTGAAAATAACTTCTTCAGAAAAGACAGTGTGCTGTAACAGAGCCAGTTAAGGCAGGGATTTTCACTTGCTCTGCACCACATTTGGTGCACAATATCCTCTTCTTTTAAAATACATTTTCAAGGCTGCAAAGTCATGCACTTGTATTAGGAAATGCCCTGATTAAAATCATCCACACAGCTTCAGTTCATCCTCTTCAGAGGTTAAATGTTGTGGTGGTCCTTAACTCCCCAGTGCCATACAGCCCGTGCTGGGCTCACCCAGCCTCAGCCCCTGGACGCGGTGGATGGTGCTCACTGAGGAAGAAGCTCTGCGCCACACCACTGCCTCAGTGTTGTTCGGAGCATGGTCCCACGCCTTATTTACTACGCACCACTGCGGGAAGAATCACTCGTTTCTTCATGAGCCTTCCCGACGACTTTACAATTGGCAGTGAGTTGCTTCACAGGCGTTTAGAAATACCCTCTCACAATAACTCTTAAAAATGAAAAGCAATTTAGCCCTTTTCTACACGAGGAATATGAGGCGAAAAGAGATGGAGGTGAAAGCACATTTCCCATAGGCTACAATTGCAGCTTTAAGTGTTCAGCACTTCTGCCAGTCAGACTGAAGGGGTTTTAGGCAGAAATCAGAAAATGGAGAGTAAACAATCCCTAACCGTGTCAGAGTAGGGGTTTTGGGGCATGAAGGAGGGCATCTACTCCATTTTTCTCTGTGAAGAATGCAGATTTGAAACAGGAACATTTTTTTGCATAATGTTTGCTGTGCTGTTGGTTTTCAATGTGAAAATCACTTTGTTGCTATTTTTATTATCTTGAACTACTATTTTTTATTTCAACCTGAAATCTCACTTTAAACTTAGAAAACATTAAGTATATGTTAAACTTTAAAAAAAAAAAAAAAAGTCACTATGCCTGTTGAGAACTGTGTGTGAGAAGTCTGGTTGAAGGGACTAGCTTAGCATTGCACCGAGGTCCTGGACCTAGCGGGGCTGGAATTTCTCCACAGCAGCCCTCAGCTGCCTTCAGCTTGTATTTCTCCCAGTCCCCTGCCTCACTGGGAACAGCTTTTGTGAGGATATTCAGCCAGGGCAACAAGCACGCTGCTGGCTCACCCAGGGTCCTGCTCATTCCGCTCAGGGTAGGTGAATCCCCCTGAAACTCGCTGTGCTCTCCTGCTGGCTCTCACCCCAGGTTTTGGTCCCCTGAAAATCAAAACATCTCACCAAGATCCTGTGTTGGGTGATGGTGGAGGCATGCCCCAGAAGCCCACCCAGGTCCTCTCATTCAGTAAGTTGAGCATCTGCTGCCCCTAATATAAAAAGGGGCACCGTACGCGATCCTCCAGGCCATGAATCGTGTGAGTTCAGTGCAGGTGTGAGGAGGGGTGCCTGTTCGCTCCTCTGCCACTATGCCGATGAAGGCATTTGCTGAAGCAGAGACTCTGCTTGCACAAAACTAGGCTTTTAAACTTTGAAATCAGTTCAGGAGAGTTGGGCAGAGCTTTGTAGCTCCCTACAGCAGAGGGCACGTTTGTTTGCAAGACTCTGTCTCAGTACTGGCATTTCACACAGCAAATGATGAGGCTAGGAAATAAACATGGGAGAGAAAGGGAAAGTTGCCAAGATGAGGCATTTTCTTGAGAAGTTGAAGGCTGACTTTATACATTTCAGAGCGCTCTGTCCCTTTGTTCCCAGATACGAAAAATTCCAGGAGAAGGTTGGTTACTCTTCCTTTGGCAAAGCTTCCTCCTTCCCAAATGGTCCCTCTGCAGAGGCCCCATCTCTCTTAAAATAGGTGAAGTATGTTGGCACTTATTGCAGGAGGTTAATATTTGAAAACAAATGCAGGCAGACTTTGTTCCCAGGAATCAGTGCTGTTGGCAACATGCATGCTCATTCAAGGCAGCTGCAAAACAAACCCCGTTCCTGGTAGCTGTTGTTACTAGGAGAATGCAAAAGCTGCTCATCCACCACAGACAGGAGCTGGTTCTGGAAGACTTGTGCTAAAAAGCAACATGTGCTCACTGTGGCAGCATTAGCAACACTGCCTGCACAGGCTATTCCTAAATATAGTTTAGTCTTTTTCAGGATGAACTCTGATTCATTACATGAACGTAAAGCTCCACGGATAATAATCAAAACAAATCAAATCAAAACATCATCCTTTTATTTCAAAGATGCTACATGTTTTAGTGCTTCACAGAGATGAGTTTTCTAAGACAGGAAGCTCTGCAGCGCTGTGAAGGTGCAATGAGCTCCAGCTGCTCGCTGAGCTGCATCACAGCCCAACTGGGAGGAAAACACGGCACATCCACCCCCGGTGTCACTTTGTTGTCTGATTGACAACACTCCTGGGATGAACTTGCCCTAGTGAGTTTAAATAGACTCCTGATTGTGAGTCAGAATAGGAATGGATTCAGAGGGGCCCCCAGACTGAGCACATTGCTATCCTGGAAACCGCCATAGCACAACACGATATGGTCCTTCTGTGCAATTTCTAAGTACTGCACCTTAAAGAGAAGAATCAGCAACATAAAGTATGTTTGTTTCCATACGCAGGTAACTGAATATTGCCTTTCCTTGACTTATATACAGAGGGTATAATGCATGGCAATACAGCATGATATTACGCAAGATGATTTACACTTCGGAAATGCTGTAACTATGCTTTTTTTTTTTCCTGTATGATTTTGCATTGGGTCATTTCACTGCAAGCGATTGAACAGATCTGCAAGCTGAGCAGGCAGGGGAAGCAGAAAAGCGAACATACATTAATAACGCTGGTAATGCCCCCATTAATGTCTGCCAATCTCTTACTCAGTGCAGCCATCAAACATCTGATGGGATGCGTCATAGCCCAGTGCCATGCAGCCAGAAGCCTTCCCTTGAAAAGCAGTGAGGCAAACCTGGTATATCTGAAGGGAATTAATGGCAAATTGATGGCAGCCAGGCAATATTGAAGCAGCAGCTGGAACAGCTGTCGCTGACGTTCTCCTGTTTGAATCTGTTCTGTCATCCTGCCTTAGCCAGGCAGAGGCTGCCAATGCATCCTGCACATGCAGAAAAACTGACTGCTTTGCCTTGACTGGCTTATTTGCAGTGGCTTTGTCTTCAGCCATCGCCTTGTTTTTTTGAGGCTTGCTTTAATTAAGCTGATAGTTGGCTTTAATGTCAGCTTTCCCCCTATTATCCTCTCTTTGTCTCCTCATTTGAGGGTATAGTGAAAGCTATACATAATCCTTTGCCACAACAGAGTTTCATATTGCCCCCTCTCTGTTAGATGCCTCTCAAGTGATACTGAAATGGGAAGGGGAGAGCAAGGCTTAGCCAAGCCATGCCAAAACTTTCTGAACTTTGCCCCACGGCAAGATGCTTCCTGGGGGAGGATACTGGTGTCTAATCCTAGCAGCAGACCTACGCTTACCGATCCATAGAAAAATGGAAAAAAAAATTAAGAGCAGATTCAAAAGTTTAATGAGTTACATGGGGACAATGTTTTATCAGGAGAGGAGAGGCAAGGGGCAGCTCCAACCATCCACCCACACGTTCCTTCGTGCTTTCTCTATCCAGGGAATTGCGTGGTTGTGCAGAAATTGCTTTCATGAGGTCAGTGTGTTCACTGGGCTGAAAAGAATTGCCCTCCTCACCACTTTCCTCAATAGAGCAGGACTAGTGCCTTTCTTTCACGCTCAGGCTGTGTAAATCCAAAATTACTCTACAGGAGGTAATGGAGCTCTATGGATATAGGGAAATGGGCTAAAGTAGCTCAACACTGACTATCACATCTTCCTGCAAATTGATTCAGGAGCAACACTGACTACATAAATCTAATTGCTAAAGTGCAATGGATGTGATGATATACAACAGATACGAAAATATCAGTGGCTTAAGGTACAATAGCCATTTTGGTAGCAGAACACAGATTTTTGCATCCCACTGAAACCTCAGCTGACATACAGGAGGCTTCGTGACAGGTCTTGGGGGAAGTTTCACAGAGAAATGAAAGTGGATTTTAGTTCCCTGTAAAGCAGTGCCCTGATTTTGGAGGTTAGCCTAATTGTCTAGGGCTCCATGTGTTTATGCAGCATCATAATGTTATACTGTATCTCTTGGAGTGACGCTAATAACACAGAACCTTTTCTATTAGATTTGAGTGTATTGTTTGCATTATGATGCTCCTAGAGAGTCCAAGGCTGCTTGAGGGTCCCGCTGTCTTAGGCAATATGGAAATGTGTAGTAAATTACCATCCTTGCTCTCAGAATCTTTATATCTGAAATTATACTGTATTTTCAATTTATATTTCATGACAGCGTATTGATATATTAGTTTTCATCTCAAAGACTCTGTAAGCACTTCTCATTACACAGTGTGACTGTGACTACAGTGCAGGGTAGAAGGGTGCAAGTGCTAAATATTTACTATGCAATACAACAGTGAAGAGATTTTAGCTTAAGACAGATGAGTAACTGTTTTATTTAGGGCGAGTGCTAAGGGAGGATGAGTGTCCATACAACCCAAACAAGAGCAGAGTGTGTACTGTCTTGCTTGAAAGATTCATAGGTAATAAACTACACAGTTTCTGGCTTCATCCTACAAATATGGAAATGATCCTGCTTGGGTATGATCATTAGCTGCTGCAGTCATGCATCCGCTTGGCCAGCATAGCTGAGGAGCATCTCATTCATCCATTTCTCCCTGCCTCTGCCCAACTACCTCACTTCCCTGCTAGCACTGCTGAAGTTAAACAACTCTCAGCATTACCAGTCCAAATCCCTGCTTAGTGGTTTACGTAACTGTGCTTGCAAAAATTGGCTTAAAATGCTTTGCAAGCTGAACCTTTCAAGGTCTATTACATAGCTCACTGGTAGCGTTCTGTACTACAGCAAAACATCTCTCCTTGCAATAGAAGCTGTCAGGGTTTTGTTGTTCTTATTCCCCGTGTCTTGAAAATTGGGATGAAAAAAAC
Organism: Pandion haliaetus; assembly: GCA_013401275.1. Taxonomy (NCBI): domain Eukaryota; kingdom Metazoa; phylum Chordata; class Aves; order Accipitriformes; family Pandionidae; genus Pandion; species Pandion haliaetus. The sequence continues at coordinate 125,819 of VYZV01038574.1, read as the reverse complement.
CCCAAACAATCATTGTAGGCGCCACACACAACTGGTATGAAAGAGCAGCACTGCTGACACTAATGGCATCGTTTTCTCAGTTGAGAAGAAAGCATAAGCACTGAGCTGAAATGCATTTGAGCCGAGTAGATTGTTTTGTTAGTGGCAACGTTGCCCATGGAATCTGCACTATTGCTTACAATGGTCTTCAGCAGTAGATGGAGTTTGGATTTCATGTTCTGTTTCTCCCAATGTGGAGCTGGAAAAAAAAAAATCTGGATTCAGTGTTTCCTTGGAATATTTCTGGTTGACAGATAGGTAGAGTTTAGGCTCACACCACTTCTGGAGCTGGTGTGAGTCATTCTACTTCAGGCCTTAAGTGCCTGAGGCTTATGAAAAATGTGAAGATACATGGCAGTCTGCATTAGGATTTCCACAACCCCTGCTGCCTTCTGTCTCCTGCCCATCTTCTCTGCTGACCACAGCATTTTCTCTACCAGACATGCTGATAATGTTAATCGCATCCAGATACATGTAAAATGATTATAAAAGGTCCATGAATTTGCAAGTGCAAAGGACATGTATACTGAGCAGCCATCAGGGACCTGACGTTTACTATGTCCACATATGGACTAAATGTCAATGAAATTTCTATAGGGTCAGCAGGGGGAAGTGAGGATGCTTTAAAAGCAATGCTTCCCCTCTCCTCACCCTGCCACCTTAAGCAGTTGTGTACATTGGATTCCTCTGAGCTTCTCTTACAGAACAGAAAATTTGGTATCAACACAAGAACTCTGCAGGGATGAGCACATGTTACATTCCAGGCCAGGAACTGACCTTGAGCAGGAAACCCCCATGTCATGGTCAGAAAACCTCCCTATTTGGTTGACTCGCAGTCCTTGAATGGAAATAAGGAGTCTGAATTACAATAATTGTACAGCCTATGAGGAACAGTGCATTTTCAAATATCCATAGCATCTCACTCTCTGTTTATTTGCCTTATCTTCTCTGGGAAAAAAACAGCATGTCAGATTTCTCATGCTGCTTTTTAATGTAATGATATAATGTATTGCCCCTTAAGTGTTTAATTTCCTTATTAAGCATCAACACCATGTAGTGGTCTATATGCCATGGCAAAGGACAGCTGGTTTTCAAAGAGTTTAAAGAGGTAATGGTGGGGGTAGAACAAACAAGGTGAAAAAACTTGAAAGATCAGTAGTTGTACTTAGTTTAAATGTAATTTTCTTGCTTTTGTGACTTCCCTTGATATGTTTGGCGTGTTCTGTTGTGACTGAAGTGTGGTTTTGAGTGACCTGGAATAGCTCCGATGGCCTTCTGACAGAGTAAATCACCAGGAGGGGATGGAAATTATGGTCTCTGTGTGCAGAGCTACCAGAGCTATCAAAGCAGCGGGCTCATATTTCCTGCATAAGGGTCAAGATAGTAAAAAAGGAGGTCCAGCGACAAGGCTGGGAGGAGGAACAAGAAGAGAAGGGTGTGCTAAAGCTTGATCTGACAGTGCAAGGCAGATAACCCCACTTCTTTTCATCTGCAGTCTTTCCTTTTCTCTCTGTCCTGCCTCCTGCTGATGATCTTTCCGTTCCTTTTCTTGATCTTGTTGCTGCAACAACAGTTAGATGGAATTCATGATTCCTGCCTGTTTGTTTACCATGTGGATCAGCTCTTTGTCCAGGCCTGTGCAAGTGTGTGACCCCAGGACTGCCTTTACACCACCAGGATTTTGAAAACATGGTGGTGATCACATGTCATTTGCTCTCCAGCTGGCATCAGCTCTGTCCTCCAGCAGGAGACCAGCTCATACCCTGCTCTAGGTGCACCTGGGTGAGAAATGGTTTACCTCTCCCACAACAACTCTTAAAAAAAATCTGCATTTTTTTCCTGCTGTGTGTCAGACCAAAATTTATCATTTCTGATTACAGACAGCCTCTTTCCTTGACATCCCCAAGTCTGAGGCATTCATCTGGGATGGTGAGACTTGAAGTTCACGACTCCTATGTGTTTCATACAGGTTGTGCTGATTAGAACTAAAACTTGCTCTTGGGTCTGTCCTAAGCCAGATGCTACGCTACTGACTACCCTGGCTGAGAATGCCCTGACTTACTTTCCTGATGAAAATATCAGAAACAGTGAATTTCTGCAAAAATGAGCACTGGGGTCAGTGAGCTGGCCAAGTATAAAAAACATTTAATCAAAAAATTTCCTGAAAACAAAAAGCATCACATTCTTTAAAGTCGTTGCATATTAAAAGATTTTAAATGCCAATATTGCAGGTACTATTTCCCCTCAAAAAGCTCCAAATGAGCAGATGAGCTTGGCTCTGCTCTTACAGTGATGTAATTCAAGTAAAATGTCCTATTGTACCAGCAGCCACTGGAGTTGGAAGATGCCATTTTCTTCATCAGATCTGGGCCAGATGGGCTGAAATAATGTCCATTCTACATGTGGCAAACATTTTCCATGCAAAAGGTGGGCCCACATGCTCTTCTAACCCAGCTTGCCCTCTGTATACTGCCAGTGCTGCCCTGATCTCATACCACATGCCTGCATTTCCAGCTCTTTGCAAAAACCTTGAGCTAAGCCTTTCCTCCTTTGAAGGAGTAATTAGCTCCCAATAGGGAGGAAGTCCATCCTGCAATACATTGTTGTTTTTTTCTTATTTTTTTTAGCAGGTACAGCTGTTTTTCAGTCTGATTGAAAAGCTGTAAATGGTCCTTCACTCAAGCCATTGGAGAACTTTCTCAGCAGGAGGTAAGGCAGCCAAGCACTTGACTGTTTGCTTTATAAAAAACCTTTAAATCCTTTTGCCTGACTCTCCTTAATTGTTTTAGAGTCCTTGGCAATTGTCTTTGTTGCTATGTAATTTACGGTTAATGTTGACCCAGCAGCTTCCGAATTAGCCTCATTACCCGACACCAAAGAAACCCAGCAGACTGGTGAGAGGAGGTCCAGGGACGGTCCTACTGCAAGGGCAACCCATTATGGCTTTCAGTCAAACAGTCAAGAGTTTGGACTCTGTTTTGCTATTTTTCTTTCAGACAACTGGCTTGAATTCAATCCATAGACAGCATGAGTAAAAATCACTAGCATTTGCGGGCTTCTCAGAGCCCGGTGAGGTTGTAGGATCTTGCCCTGCTGCTGATAAATAGATATCCTTGTTTTTAAAACTGCTGCTGTAATTTCCACCCTTTGTTGATAAATTCTGCAGGAAGGCCAATGCTGAATGGGTGTGAAGACCAAACTGACTCCAGTGGATCACGGTGGATGGATGCTGGTACAGTGCCAGGGTCCTTCTCATTCACTTTTGATGTTGGAGCTGTATCCTCAGTAAATGGAAGACTGCCAAATTCATCTCCCATGATACTTGAATTCATGTCGTGTTATTTCATTGAGATGTTTAATGTGCAGTACAGAGATGAAGGCACAGTTTTCCTTTAGCCTTTCTCCATCAAGGACCAAACTGCAAGGAGAGGAGGTTCATGGTCAGACCTGCAGATGTTTCCCTATGTGGGGAAAGGCCCTTGTCAAAGAGACCAGACAAGAGGGAATGAACTAGAACAGAAAGCAGGATGCCCTCCTGCCTGCTGCAGAGACACAGCCGTTAGACAGATCTCTTCATGCTTCCTTTTCAATTCACTTTTTAATTAAGATTTAATAGGCATTGTCAGGTGTAAGAAAGAAATCCAGATGCTTTGGGTGTTTGTCAAGGACCATGGATGTCTTTCTAGCCCTGTCCCAGTTACAGAAAGAGAAAATCATGCCTTACACTGCATAAGCAATGCATGTGCCTCCAGGATGGGTATTTAAAAGGGTTTCCACTTGGTGCTCAGGCTCATGATGGAGTTGTGGCAGTTCCATAAGTTTCTGTACGCTGGCCAGTTTGCCTGCTCCAAATGGGAGTCAGAGCAATTTAACCTGAATGTCTCTCTGCAATTACCGTAGCTCAGTTGATGCTGCCACTTGATAAGTTGCTGCACTTTGTCTTTATGTCTCAGCCTTCAAGAGTGGTAACACTGCATCAAATACTCATAGGACCCCCTCTGAGGAGTTTATGGCTTTATCATTTTTTACCTAGCAAAAATACCAGGGTATTACAGGGGGCTTCAAGGTAGAGTTTTATGCAGAGATGTGGATGGGACATCAGGGCAAAATTCCCCTTCAATGTATCATTGGCAGTGGTAGAAGCCAAGAATATGCATTCAGGGATAAACAGGCTCTATGCAGGTTGGAGCTGGCTTTTTGTGTGTCCCTGGTAATCAGGACACCTGTAAATGATTTTAAATCCAATGAATTATAGGAGAAGATTAAAAACTCAATTGTTATTGGTCTGTTGCCACAAGGAATGACTTGAGAAGGATAGGTAAAAGGATGCTTTTTCACTCTGTAAAACAAAGTGTATCTATAAATTATTATGTCCTGTTATGATCTAATTGATGCTCTTGCCTCTAAAAGTTGGTAATGCAACCAATGAAATTACAGACTTCAGCACTGTTTAGCACTTAGCTTATGCTGAGACATCCAACTTACTGATTAGACCACTCCACACTATACTTTGTTAATTATCTTTCATTTCTCTCCCTCTACATTGCAAGCAAACAGCTGAGGAATTACAGGAGCAAGGACAGTGTACAATTTTATTACATACTATCACTAGGTGTATTATACTTCCTGAAATTATTTTTCCTTCTGTTATACATGGAAACCATTCACCAAATAGAATTGCAAACTGAAGCACTAAAGGGCTATAGCTGAGACATTTAGGCCCCAGCCTTTATTTTTTAAGGGCTTTTACAAATTTGGAAGTAGATACTAATAACTTTATGGGCAATCTCAGTGCCACATAGGTAAAAGCACCAGTAATTGGACTTTGTGACTTGCTGACACCAACAGGATAATTCTCCAAACCCCACGGTACCACATTTCCATGCACGAAGCCTGCATGCACCTGATGACGGCACCTTGTGCATGGAGCTCCAGACTGCAGAGCGCAGCGGGGTTTGAGTCAATATAAGGCCTGTATTGTCATTTATGAAATAAAACTGGGAGGAGGAGGAGGAGGGGAAGAGGCTGCTCGATAAGCAAATATGCCCAGTGCCTCTGGATTCGCAGCCCAGGGAAGCCACGCTTTTGTCTACCCTGCCAGCCCCTTGGGAGGACCCGATGCTTCTGGATATGCTCCTACACAATCGCTGGAGCAAGGGGCTAGAAAGAGGGGGGCCAGGTTTTATTCCTGTGTGATAGTTGCTGCTGGGCAAGTGCTTTACATTCAGCGGGGCTATCTGTAGGAAACCCTTGGGAAAGCAGAGGAGACCTCGGTGTTTCTTTTCTCCCCAGAAGAGCACAATAGGGGCAGCAGTGATGCATGACTTCCCTTGCGACAGCTCTGTGATTCAGCCACCTGAAGGCATGAGAGGGCAGGTCAGGCTCCACGCCGCTCGATCAGCAGCTCCATCAAAAGCCCACTGGAGTTCAGCCGGGAAAGACAACCTTTGCCACAATTTTTCCAAAGAAGCGTTTTCTTCTGCACGGCTGTTCTAAGTTGCCTGGAGCGACCCATTTAAAGTCCATGATACCTGCCCCCCTGCCAAAAATAATGTGAAATGGCAGCGGCGAGGTTTGTGTGACAGACTCTGTTCGGGAGAAGCTCGGCCACTGGCTTGGTTTTGCTCACGTCCCTGCACGTGCAAGGGGAACCAAAAAAGGCCAACACTGACCCTGTTGAAAGAGGCTAACAGCCCCATGCCAGTCCTGCTCACGGTGAAGTTGATGATACAGCCACTGTGAAAAGAATTGGAAGAAGAAACTACTCTGGACACCGGCAGTGCCATTGCTTTGCCACAGAAAGCAGCCTTCATGTAAAAAAAAAATCAAGCCATGTGAATGTAATGGGAAATCTGAGTGAAAAAGGGGAAGGAGTTCTGCTCTAGACATTGGAAACTGTAAAGCACATCTTTTTTGCAGCTGGTGATATCAGAGAAATGCTCTGTGACCTGGGGACTAAATAAAATGTCACCAGGCTTCCAAATCCAGTGAAGAAAGCCAGTAAAAAACGAGTGTTTTCTGAAAACATCTCTTCATGTAATTGAATGCAATTTCTCCAAACTCTTTTCATGGCAAATCAGCATTGGCATATAAACCAGCTAGCACATTAATAAATCAAAAAAGCTTACCAGGTTGTATCTGTATATATAAATTTACCTTGTCTGATAGGATTAGATAAGTGAGGAGTAAATCTTCTAAAAAACCAAAGTGCTGAAATAAATTATTTTTTAAATGACTCCTCCTATACCCTGATTTTAAAAATGACTCCTTCTGTACTCTGCCTGCTTTAGAAAATGTGAGGGGGTCAAGTCTGAATTGCTCCATTCATTTTATTGGCATTAGCTAGCATGACTTACAGCATGGATCCAAGTTCATATATTTATAATACAACATTTAAACATTAAAATTTATAATTATACCTATAATCATATTCAAAACTTCAAATGCTTTCCAGTGAAACATGAATGTGTTACATAAGTTGAACTCCTGAAGCATCATAAACACCAGTGAAAAAAAAAATAATATCCCCCAAATGTGTTTAAAAAAATGTACTGCATTCTGGAAACCAAATTTTAATTCTGGATAGATGCCAATCCTGGAGCTATCAGCCTGCCTGTGAGCACTGAATTTGCAGTGAGATGTTTAGATTATGATATTTTTTAACTGATACATACTGAAATACTATCTTGACATTATTAATGTGAGGGGAATGACTTGGACTTGGATCAAACTCAGTCTTGCCTTTGAATGCACTTAATTTAGGTGTCTCTGTGGGTACTTTTCACAATCTAACACAACAAAGAAATAAAGTCTGGAGTAGACAATGGGGCTGTGGTCCAGAGCAGTACTCGCAGGATGCAGGCACTGGGCACCAGCAGCGGTGATGGAGAGACAGTGACCTGTGGTCTTGCTGTCTGGCCAAAGGGAATCCCTACGTCCCTCTCTTCTGCTGGAGGCAGGAGATACTGGTGGCATTTAATATTTTGTGCATGTAGAGAGCTGTTTTCAGAAGAGCAGGGAATTCATCTGGCCTGTTTTCAAAACCTACTTGAATGTGGTCCCGCAGTTAGACTTGGTAAGTCGTGAGAGCCTTGTTACCTTCAGGAGACTGCCAGAAAGGCAAACTCTTGCAAAGGAATCAAGTGACAAAATGCAGCTAGCAGAAAAAAATTATTTCCAAGTAGCTGTGAAAGTGAGGCAAGGAAGGAAAGGAAAAACAAATGGAAGTGTGTGTACAGCCCCTGTAGTGCCAAGAGAGAGCATCTGCCTGCCTAAATTCAGAGCTAATGTTCTACCCCACTGCATAGCATCGTACTCTCCTTAACTCAAAGCATATTTTGATTAACCCCACCCCAAAGAAGAATGTGTGGATTTAAATTTCACGATGGAAACAGGTTCATGAACTCAGGCAGGTTTTACAAAGAGGCCACGAGGTTAACAAAACTCCATGGGGCTCAACTATCCCTTGTACAAACATTAGCTAATTGACAGTGACATGTTTCTCTCACTTCTTATCCAGGGTGAGACCGTCAGGGCTTGGAACAAGACGCCTTCCCCTGTCAGCTCAGCTGCTTGGGGGCAATGGCACCACAGCCACCGACTAATGCCAGGGGTTGGCTGGCCATGGAAAGGTGATATTATAGTGGAAAGTGACAAAAGCATTGAGCAGAAACAGAGAGATGATGAAAAGTTCACTCCTGTGGGACTGTAAGGGCTATGCTTTTGGTGGGCATAAGGCATCTCAACCCACAGACAACTAGAGAGGGGCAGTTGTGCAAAAGGGTAGGGCATGGGTGCTGTTCTGGTGTCACCTGAACCTGAAGCAGCCCCCAAAACTGCTTTTGGCCCACGGACTCTGCTCACCAGCCCTCCTGAGGGGCCTACCAAGCCTCCTCCCTGCCCTGCTCTCCATGCCCTCCCTGGTTTGTCTCGACCTGCTCATGTCAGGGGAAAGCGGCAGGCACTAAAAGAGCCCACACGCTCATTTAGAAATGCTTGGGCATTTGGTCTCAAAGATAACATCAGACCTCATTAAGCCCACACTCCAAGCGAATGTTTTCCTTCAGCCCACTTGTCAGTTTTAGGATGACAGAAGCACATTTCCAAGTTTCTCAGTAATCTCAGTGAGATAACACGTGCTGGAGCAGGGGTGTCAGGGGATTTGCAACCCAACACCAGCATGCTCGCTGCTCTTTGAAGACTGAGCTGTTTTGCTGTGGTGTTTAAAAAAACGAAAAACACATCCCTGCAACTAGTGACAACCTCTGACACTATCAGGGTCCCAAGTCAGCTGGCTTTCTCTTTTCCAGATGTTGCATGGCTAGCCCAGTCACACAGACATGCATCTGCAACTTCTGGGTCCCTGCTTTCTCCCTGACTGACTCCAGTGGAGCTGGTAAACACCATGGTGTGCAGCTGGTTAATTTGGTTAAACATTTAACAAACTCTCTCTTTGTGATTGCAGCTATTTCTTGCTGGTCAAATCCTGGAGGCCTTTCGCAGGCAATGCATTCACAGATTTCACACAGTGCTCAGTCTGCATCGAAAATACAGGATTCAACCCATTATTTATGGGCAAGCTTCTAAGTAAGTGTCTAGTAACCTGTGTCAAAGATAGATGCCATTTGACCTTTACTGGCTCACTGATGTGAGCAAAAAGTATCATTCCGAAAAACATGAAAATTTTCTTCTCTCGGGATTTTCCCTTTCTCCCTTCCCCCTAATCTTTTTAAAGACCCTGGAAGTGACATGCAGAAGCATGTCGTCTTCGCAGAAGACCCCATGGGGCTATAACATGGCTTTTGCAAAATGGCTAAGCTGCCCAGGGTGCTAACTGCAAGTACTTCAAAGAAAGCCCGACCTACAGAATTTCCCCCAAACTGCGCTTTGAAAGGTTAGACCTCCTGAAAGTACTCTGCCTGGGTCACACACACAGCAAGTCCAAAGCCTCTGCTTGCTCTTGGCTTAGAAAATTTGAAAGCCAACAAATCCTTGATCCTCAGCCTATATTTTCCCCTTTTCCTTTTCCTCCTGTACTCGTAATCGAGTCTTCAAGCATCACAACAAATACTTCTCAATAAGGATTCATTGCCTGTAAAAGAGCTGTAGACTGTTATATGCTTCATTTAGGGAACATGTAGCTGATCTAGAAGTACTTTTTTCTTATTATCTTATCTTCTATTTATATTTCATTTAGGAAACACATAGCTGAGCCATACATATTTATTCCTATTATTTTATTCTCATGGGGGCTCTGGTTTAGTAAGATAACAGAGCACCTGCCTAAAATTAGGCAGGCCATCATTTTATTAAAAACCAATTGGACTCCTGAGCTTAAGTGCCCTGCTAATCAAAGCACCAATAGCCACTTCCAGTCCCAAATCTTCCTACCTTGGTCTTGCCAGAATTTTTTCCAGTCACACTGTGCTTTTTGTTTCTCCAGGAATGCTGGGAATGCCAGGGGCAGTCACACAGCAAAGGCAGCCTCCCTTGTTAGGGACCTGAGGCTTTCACTAACATGACTGAAATCACAAAGGCCTTTTCTGCAGACATTCAGCTTGTAAACTTGTAAATAACAGACTATAATTCAGTATTTCCTATAGGTTGCTTTAGCATTGTTGCTGCTCATATTTCTCCCAGGAACTGAGAGTGCTTTATTTTTCCCCAGATAAATTAGTATGATAAAACAGCAATTGTGACTTGAATGCAAGAATGCATTGTCCAGAAAAGATAGAAGGAAAACTGTGTATGGTAAGCTAGCAAGTAATGTGTGTCAGTGGTGTCATAAACTGGAGAAATGTGAGAAATAAAGGCATGGATAAAATGGACTTGCTTTGGTAAAGTAATTTGGAGAAAGAACAGCAGAAGGGGCTTTGTAATTAGTCTTCCACATGCACATCAGATCTGTAAGCTCTGAGTTGGAATATGAATAGAAATCTCTGCACTATTAAAGTGAGAACTATTAAGCATGCACAGCATCATTATAAAAATGTTATCTTTCCAGCTACAGACTGCAGAGATAATAATTTGAAGTCCAGTTATTCCTAGAATGACAGACAAAAACTTTCGTCACCAAAAATGTAATGAGGAGAAAATGATGACATTTTATATGTAGTTTTGATAATGGGTGAAGGGATTACAAACAAGCTTCTCTTAGAAAATAACTGTAGGGCAACTAGTCACAGCATACTCATTAAATGGAAGAGAAATGAAAACATGTTGAGATATTTTTTTTTTCCGGTGCAAACTCTGAGAAATATGTGGGAATGAGTTAGCAAAGTCAAGTGGCCTGGACAGCTCAGGGACTTAGATGTGAAAATTTCATGTTCCCTTAAAGCAGGACTTCAAAACCTTTAATAATTTGCAGCCTCAGCAAAAGGAAAACAAACACTTGGAAAGAGGTCTGAACTTAACTGGACTAATGACTCCTTAAAAGAGAGTGTTAGGAATTAGACATGATTGTGCAAAGAGTAGAAAAACAGATGTAAGCGGTTCCTTTCCCACTTTACAGCTCTTCTATGGAAGTGGACTGGTCCGATTTAATATTTTCATGGATGATACTGGTTCAGAATGAATTGGTACAAAACAGAGCAAGTGCTGATGAAATTTGCAGGTGAGCCAAAAGTAAGGGCACTGCAAATATAACGGAGGACCCAGATACCACACAGAGAGATGTAGATGCCTTTTGGAATAATATTAACAAAAGGGGCTAAAATTCACTTGTACAAAGTACTGGAGATTAGTAACAAGAATTTTATGCTCATACAGAGGTTCGTCACTTGGGAATGATAATAGGAGAAGCCTGCATAATGAAGAGGTAAATAAGTTAAATTTCATCTTACGTGTCTCCAAGTAAGATATTTCCAATAGAGTTAGGAAAATATGAATGCCAGACTGTAAGATGCTGATAGTGCCTTACCTGGCATATCTGCAGTATTGTGGAAGCCGGTGTTGAGGGGCTACAGGTTGAAGCAGAAGCATATGCAGAAAACAGTTACTAGGCTGAGCACAGAAGTGAAAGTCCCATCTTACAGAAAGAAAGCTAGAAGAACTTTGCTTGTTTGCTTTGCCAAATTAAGCCTGAGAGTGGTATGATTGCTTTCCATAAGCAAGTAAACAGAAGGGAAAAGAGCTGGGAGCTGAACAATACTTGCACAAGGACAAATGTGTATAAGTTATCCATGAATAAATTGAGGAGGAAAATCAGAAGATTTCTATTCATCAGAAGAGTGAGGTTCTGCATCTGTCTTCTGGTAGGAGCAATTAAAACAAAGAATCTCAGCAGCTTTCAAACACTGTGAATGGGAATATAGTGCTGGTCATCTTAATGGCAGAATAAAGTCAGTAGGCAAAAAGTCCCTCTCTAGTTTGATATTTTAACTTCTGCTCGCATAGCAGAGAGCAGAGGTGCTCTTGGGATATTTTCCAAACAACATACATACAGAACCAAATATGAAGGGGTGCTAAGGCAAAAATTAAGCTCAAGCCTGCTTACCTGTGTTGGGTATTACTCCCCTGCAAAGAAAATTACTGACTCACTTGGATGCGTTTATTTCTTGTTCCATTTTGTTCGCTGCAGCGATCTTTGCCACAGACACAAGAGGATAGTGGGCAGTCAGCCTTTCTCCATCACAACAGCATTTCAGTACCAGACAGGCAGTATAAACCAGGTCGCTTGCTCTGCAACTGCAGACCAGGAACAGAGCTGTCATGGTTTCTGATCTCACACCAACAGGGCCCCCTAGGATAAGACATTTAACATTTCTTACCAGCAGACTTTGGAGTTGTCTGCAGGAATGAGCGATTTTCTGTGTTGCTGCCCAGTCATTTGTGTCTGGGCACTCACTGGGCATTTTCACTCCGCCGGGCACTTTTACCCTGGTCCTTACTGCAGACTTTCCAGGAGCTTTGCTCTCCCCCAGGGCTGTGGGTGCTGGGTATCCCTGACAGTCTCAGCACCTCCGTGAAGAAGCCAGCCTGAGTGAGGAGAAAGACAGAGGAGTCTCCAGGAGAGAGGGAGAAATACCTCTCTGCGGGGGAGAGTGCCCTGCTTAGGAAACGAACATTTCTCCCAGGTAGAAGTGTGTGGAAGACTGATACGTCTTTTCTTCNTAATTTTTTTTTTTTTTTTTTTTTTCTCTTTTAGTGAAACAAACCCAAGTTATTTGCTCTTTAATAGCCAGTGAATTGAAGAGAAAACACAGTTTGATACAAATTATAGGCTCCATTTAGGAAATCCTTTCTACAATGAAAGAAACCAGAAAATAAAACATTGCCTTTCCAGGGGATATCCCTCATGAGTGAGTGAGTGGAGCAGTAAGGTAGAATGAGGCAGAAAGAGTATTTGAACCGAATTCCCAGTCTGTAGTCTTGGATACAAATCTCTGGTATCCCATCCGAGCTCTCTGAGATCTGGGCACAGGCACAGGAGTGTGTTTCTCATTTATAAACAGTTATACTCTGCAAAACTGCTAAATGCAAATTAGAAAAAAGAAAAGCTTGCATGATTTGGTAGCCTGATGGCTCAAGCGGTGGGAACAGCTGGACCCTAGTCTTTGTTCCAATTAGTGCTTAGCCACATAAACAAATAAAATATTTTTACTGGGAGATGCTGCAAAGGCCTTTTTGTTAGACCTCTGTATGGCTCAGCTTCTAGGGCACTTTCCTGAAAAACAGTTTGGGAAGCCTGAGTTCAGCTTCTGTCTACGTCCTGCCAAAAAATTATCTCCTCTAACCTTGCTGGGTCTGCTGACACCCAAGCAGCCAGAGGAGAGGCACCCTTGCCTTGTCAGTTTTGCAAATCCACCATTTAATTTAGCTTCAAAATTGAAGCAGCTCCTTCCAGAAGTGCCAAAGCAAGCCATTTTCCATCTCAGCCCCTTCCTTATTTTGATACAAATTATTGAATGCAAACTGAATTCACAGATGTTTTCAACCATTCCATTTGCTGGTTTGAGGCATTTTGTTTTGGTCGAATAATGCATTTACCACAAACGTTTGCCAAGCTCCAGCCTCAAGGTTATTTGAATGAAAAGTCCCTCCCTGGTCAGGCCTGCCCTTGTTCTGAGCTCAGATCCCCCCTTCTCCGCTGCTCTGTCTTACGTGGGCTGTGTTCGCTTGCACAGAGCCTTTTGTTTGGTATATGTCTGTGAATACAGAGCTGGTGTTCTTTTTCTTTCCATCTCAGAAGCGTGTTGTGCAAAGACAGCACTGTGCTGACAAATTAACAGGGGAAAATAGCATTATTTAAGCACAAACATCGCAAACTTTTGTCATGGTGCTCTATAAATACAACACAACATCATACAGTGTCTGCTCGGATCAAATGTTTGCGATGAAAGGATGTCTGCAAATCTATTTAAAGGGGATTAAGATTTTAGCTGGCTAGATTCTGGGTCATTGGTTTAACATCTATATTATTCAGTCCTGTAGTATCTGTCTGCTAGACAGATTACTTTAACATCTATCCTACAGCATACTGTGCTAATTATGCTTTCCATCCTCTGCAAGGCATTTTCAGATCTGAGCACGAAAAGTGCTGTACGAGTGGCTGCTATTCCTATGACACTTTGTTAGCTGCCTGGCTCTCCCCTCCCACAGTCCCTAGCCCCCCGACCGACATGCACACATCCATGTACTGTGCTCCTTTGTGAAGTCCTTGTAGGCACACCCCTCTAACAAGCCATGTTTTTGCTTGCCACGCTAAACTGTCAGAGGATACAGTAGCAGCAGCACTATAAGTTGTTATTAAAACAGCATGAGCACAAATATACCTAGAACTGGCCCAATAATTTTATTTTTGCTTTAAGAGCCAACGAGAAAAATCAACGGGGACAGCATGGGGCAGGAAAGGGAATCGCTTTGTGTCAGAACATTTCAATCAACCAAGTATTTATTGACCTGAAAATATTGGGGTTTTGCATGTTCAAATTATTTATTTCATTGCTTTCTCCTTTCAGCTGTGGGTTGATTTAAAGGCAAAAAAAAAAAAAAAAGAAGCCAGACAGTTTATGGCAGAGAACACCAGAACTGTATGTTCGGCTGGTGGAGGCTGCCCTCCTTGCTGGAGGTGTGGGGGCAAATCTGCATTTGTCAGATGCAAACTGGATTTCCTATTTAGGCAACACACCCCCCCCCCCCCAACCCCACCCCCTCGGCACGCGTCCANNCCCCCATACGCACACACTTGCGAAGGCTTCATTTTCCAGCAAATTTACTGCTCACTGAAAACACCCCAGCTCTCCATTTGCCAGCCCTTTTGCATTCCCCAGCCCTGTTATATGAGGATTAGAGGCAGATGTGCCTATGCCCAGGGTCCAGGAGCTTTGTCTGCCGCTGCAGAGGTTCCCCGCTCCCCTCCTGCCCCCCGTGAGATTTCTCCAGCAGAAAGGCGTGCTCTGTTGTCCTCAAAGCGCAGGAACAACAGACCTGTGATGACAGAAGTGTGATAAATAGAGAATAATGAGTCCTGCTAGACAGAATAATGAGATTACATATGAGCTGCCATATCATATCAATTAAACCATTGGACCTTTTAGGCCAGCAAATCCATCCTGCCACAGTGATCAGTGCTTCGGGGAGAGGGGGGAGAGAAGGGGAGGGCAGGACTGACATAACCTGCTTAAAATAACCCAGACGCTCCCGCTGCTGCTCCCCCAGGCAGGCTGGCCCTGGCCCCGGTCCCGGTGCAGGGGGACGGGTGCCCACCGGGGCAGGCCAGCAGCGGGCAAGGCTTCCAGCTGCACCAGGGCTCTCAGCACTGCTGGCTTTGGGGTCTCGGCCCCAAAAGGAGAGCGGTGGGGGACAGGCAGCCCCAACCAGCTGCTTTTATGGGTTGCAGAGATCCTGGAGCTATACATGCCAGCAGCCCGGATGGCATGGTCTTGTCCTTCTGCCTGGATCTCCCGGCTCCAGCTGATGGGAGCGTTCATCCCTCCTGGGTGACAGCTGACAACATCCTGAGCGCTCACGGGGCCCACTCTCGCTGTGACAACTTAAGTGCATGCAACATGTGCTCGTCTGGCCCGCTCTCTACCGCGACAGTTCTTTCCCATGGAAGACGCAGTGCCTGCCTTGAGCAAACCTGTCACGGGAAGACCCAAGAGTCAGAGTGAAGCACTCAGCAGAAAATGTCCCGACCCGTCACCCTGCTGCTCCACCAGAGCTCTGCCGACACCTTCTCAGGCAGCAGCCCCAGCTGCTAATGCAAGGAGAGGAGTACCCTGCTGTATGGGGTGATCCTGTCCTCAGAGATGGGTTCTTCTTATAGAGAGACTGTGGGTTTAATTACACATGTTTTGGCTATTCACTCAATTAGCCAAGTACTGTACTGCCTTTCAGACACTGCTGTTGTCATGAGCTGGCCAGGTGCATGGTCTGAGAAAGGGTTTAAATATAGGCCACTGAAATTAATTTTGTTTATAGGGCAATGTAAATCTCCATTAAATCAGGACCAATTGTTCTCCATCTGACCTGTGTTGGATGAGCATACCTGAACGGCACTGGGTGTCCCCCTGGTACTTACCCTAGCAATAAGATGGCATGTCAAACCCTCCTGCCCTTTCTTCAGCTGCTTTCAGCACATCTCTTGTTTAGAAAGGTTTAGCAGGTTGTTCCAAAAGCATTAAAAAAAGAGAAAAGCATGTTTTCTTATCTTTTTCAGTCTTATGACTGGATTAACTGATATCAAAGAAGGCGCACACTCCACATGATGGTTTCCCTGGGGTTAAAATGCTCTTAGTGTCTCTTTCCCAGGCGAGTCCACTGGTGACTCTGGGGTAAGATGGCACAGCAAATCTCTCTACAAAACTCGCCTTCTTGTCCCACCTGCTGTGAACTTCCACCAACTGAAGGGCCCGGGAAGAAGTGAGCAAAGGAAAAAAAAATAGTGGTGCCAGCAGAACCGGTCAAAACCTCCAGCAGATTTGGTGGGGTGTCTCCAGACAGGCCATGTGAGACTGACCCCTGCGTCACACCTGGACTCCCTACACCACGACGTGCAGGTCTCCATGGTTCAGCCATCAAGCAGGTGCCCATGACTGGCTTCTCCACTGTGATGATGGGTACACTGGCCATCGAGGTCCGCTTCCCAAGTGAGATGTAGGGCCTGGCTCCTGCGCCCACGCTTTTGGGCAGAAGTGGGTGTCCAGCAGTCAGAGGCAGAGGAGCAGAAAGCAGAGAGGAGTGAGTAGTATGCAGAAGATTAAACAGCAAAAAAGGAGTTGGAGTATAAACTGATTAGAAGGGACCAGCAGCAAAGGGCAAGATAAGAAAGTTAACGGGAATCAAAGATAATTCCTAAAGGAAATGGAAGATGAAAAGATCAGCTCTTCCG
Organism: Pandion haliaetus; assembly: GCA_013401275.1. Classification (NCBI taxonomy): domain Eukaryota; kingdom Metazoa; phylum Chordata; class Aves; order Accipitriformes; family Pandionidae; genus Pandion; species Pandion haliaetus. The sequence continues at coordinate 109,447 of VYZV01038574.1, read as the reverse complement.
AAGAGGGAAAAGCATTCTGGTCATGTATAGCACCATTTCTCAGGTGGGTTGGCTCATGCCAAGGACAAAGCTCTCACTCCCTGATGCAAAGTGCAACTGAGGAAGGTTACAGCTGCACAGCAAAGATGCAGAAATGACATTGGTTTCTAAGCCAAGGTTTTTTGCGTCCTGAAATGGCAACATTACTTTAAAAATTCGGTATTTTCTATGTTGTTTTTTAAAGCCAGTTCATACAGAGTTTTACAGGCAGCCACTGATTACAAGAAAAACAGAGTTACAATGAATTATCTTTTACCTGGTGAGGGATGGTGCAATGGAGGGAATTAAAAAATACAGTGATTGCTACCTGGAAGGTGGCAACGCCTGCTGGTTTTGGTCGTCCCAGTTTGTGGAAAGATACCCCGTTAACATCAGAAGGTAAGAAAGGCTGTTTGGGTTAGATGAAAAGTTTGCCTGCTCAACCCTGCCTCTAACAGCATCCCACAGCAATGCTGTGGGAAACAGTGTCAGTGGGGCCAGCAAGCAGTGATCATACCCTGGCATGCCTCTTTGGCAAGGAACTGTACTTCTGCTGGGGCAGCTCATAATATCATTGGTTTTGTACTGTCATATAACTCAAGAAAAGTGGAGCCAGGTGTTGTGAAGTGGTGAGGACCTACAAAGCTTCAAGGGAACCTGGGAATAGGAATTTGGGAAGACCCCAGCCCCTCCAAAGGGCACCTCAGAGCATCACCTCTGCTGGTAATTTACTTCTGAGAGGTGGTATTAGTGTGGAGAAAGATGTCTTTTCCAGCACATTTCATATGGTGGGGAAAAAAGTGTTTAAGCTAGGGGTTTGCTGGTGTAGAAGAAGGCCATATCTTTAAAGTGGTCTGTGTCTGGAGCAGAGGCAGAGCTGGTGAGCGGTGGTGGTGGCCATCAGATGTGAGCTTCCAGGCAGGTGCAGCATCAAGGACAGAGGGCCTCCTCAAGACTCAAACAGGCTAGTGAATGTTTTTCTTCCCCTTTGGCAACCAGAGGAAATCTACAATATTTAAGTGCTCAGCAGGAGTGGAAATGAGGCGCTGAGTCACGCTCTGTGCCCCGTGCAAGGGGAGCAGAGACTTCAGAGACGATGCCTTCAGTTCACCTTGCAACAGCCTCCCTCTGATGAACCTTCAAAAGGATTCGGCTCTCCTCAAGCTGGTAATGCCTATGCAGTTTCAAAACAGACCACCTGTAAGGTAATGAGAGAAGCCAGTGGAAAAATACTAGCAAGAGATAACAGAATCATCTGAAAAGCCATGCCCACCCACATGGAAAAAAAAAAAGTTTAGGAGGGAGAAGAAAAGGTCTTCAGTTGATTCAGTGTTGTGCAAGTCAAAAATGTCTATGACATTTTGGAAATGCCGACAGCTTGGGGAAATGAAGCAACTTGCCATGATGTCAGAGTCCTGCTTGCCCCAGCAGGGATCAAAGCAAAGGTCCCATTACATTGCTGGAATTGTTAATACCTCCGCACTGCAAAGGAATGAGCGTGCTGGGCTGCACCATGTGCCGAGGCGCTGGCTGTCTGGGAATATCGGGCTTGGAGGCACATGGAAGGGTTCCCCCATATGGTGAAAGCTTGTATCCCAGCAGCATCCCATCCTGGAGGAAGAGGAACTGGAAGGACTGCTGTTGCACCACTGCCAGCCGTGGGTGCTCATACCTGGCTGCTCTGCACAGGGAAAGGAAAGAGCTGACATTGAACAAGAGGCTGAGAAACATGTTTATTTTTGCTCCAAGTCTAAGGCTTACTGCCTAGGGGACAAGATGCGAACTGTTCTTTTATGAAACGATTGCGTGGATGAATGTGTCTGCATCAGTACTCTGCCTTGCTTCACTCTGAGTCATACTGCAGGGGGGGCTGACTAAAGATGGGCCCAGGCAATATTGTTCAGATGCAAATCTGGGTGGATTTATAGCTATTCGAAACAGTTGAGGAGAACATAGGTTTTTTAGCTCAAGGCTTTGGTCTGAGGGAAAGACTCATGGCTCTTTGTCATGAATCAGCATGCCTTGGGGTTGGCAGGTAATACCGGTTTTTGTGGAGAGACTTGTAGGAGCAGAGGCAGGAGCAGCTCTGTGCTCAGCCTGGCAGCAGAGACACAGGGTCCCAGGCCTGGGAGGGAGCCAGGCCACCCCCGTTGCGTGGCGTGTGCCTGTTGTGGTGTTTGAAGGGCCCTGCTCACAGTGTGAGGGCATCCTGTGAGTCCCAGCTGGCCTGGGTGTTCGCCCAAGGGAGGATGCTCAGCTGGGGTGGGATGGTCAGAGCTTCAAGGTCCTCGCCCGCCCGCTGCAGGTCTGGGACTTGGGTCTGTCATGTTGCAGTGAGTCAATCTTTCCTTTATCTGAGCAGGTCTACAGTGAGGACTGGCTTCAGAAGAGTGGGGTTTTTTAATAACGAAGTCTTTCAGAAGATACCCACAACCAGCTATTCAGCTGGCTCGCCCGGGCGAGGACAGGACATGCGCACCACCCCAGCTAGCTCTGCAGCTCTTGTATTAAACAAGTCACTCAACCCAGCCTTTCCTTCGCTTCATCTCTTTGACAGATCTACGCGCTCTGCAGGCCAAGGAGGGCTGGCAGAGACCGGGGCTATTGCCACCCCACGGAACCAGGAGCCAGTGCTGGCGCCCCCGGCCTGCGTGCAGCCGGCAGCCGGAGCCAGCGCCCTCGGGGAAAGGGGAAGATGCAGCTGACAGCACGGGTTTATTTTGGGGGATGTTTTCTCTGTGCGGAGCCAGAGACAAGCAGTTCTTTGGATGATACATAATAATGGGATTGCAGCCATCGGGGCAAATTCCTTCCTCGCTGTAAGAAAGGAGTTGTGAAATCCTGCTCCTAAATTTAGGGGACAATTTCTACGTCAGCTAGAGTTTCTCGGTGAGCGCATTATAAATGGCTGCCCAAGCTGTGAGCAGAATAAGCAGTGACATTACAAAAGTCAAATGACTGCTGTGTGTAATCTGTCCCTACCTGACCTCCTTAAAAATCTCTCTCAGAAATACAAAAAGTTGGGGAACGCATCCAGGCCTTCAATGAAACACCTCACAAACGAAACTGAATGGAGACACCACCTCATTCCCAGGCCCCTGCAACACCCTGCTGTCTCCCCTCTTTTGGGACCCCTCCCAGTTAGAGACACAGCTGTGGCCTTGTTGGTTGTGCAGGCTTGATGCCACCCGGCAGGACCCACATCCAGAGAAGTGCCCTTAGCTCCCGCTGTGGCTGCTGGGTGCTGAAGAGGATGCTCAGGACGGCTGCGGCAGCACTGAGGCTCAGCCAGTGGGACCCTCTGCCTTGCTTTACTTGGGGAGAAAGGAGGGAGAAACCCGCTGGGACCTTGCGAGACCCTGGCGGAGCTGCCCGGCAAGGGGAGATGTCCTTCACCAAGGCACCAGCTTCAGTAATGGCTGCTGCAAAAGGGCTGGGAATCAGTCTGTTGTACACAGTTGTTTAACTACCTGTTATTTTTATTTGCTCATGCAATTTGATGGAACAGTCAAGACAGGCTGGGTCACACTCATAAGCCACAGGCAATTTACATTAACAGCAGGACAGGATAACAGCACGTTAAGACTTTTTTTTTCAATTTGATAGTTCTCAAGTTCTTTTTTTTCAATAATAATTTTTATAACACTGGAGTTACAACTAACTCAGCGTAAAACTGTTAACTTCTAAGACCACAATTTACCTAGCAGTCTTTTTTTATAGCATGTGGATTTATACTAGCCTGCTATGTTTCCCTTTTGGAGCAGTTAGGATTTTAATATCATTAGCCTAATATTAGTCAGAATATATATTTTATGATCCTAATAAAAACTAATTACAGTGAGGCACTTACCTCATAAGTCACAATGTGGCAGTCCTTCAAGACATTACACGTACTATTACTGGGCTTCAGGAAAACCAGACATGATAAGATGCGGCACCACGTCAAACCACAGAATAGGTACAAAACTGAAACTCACATTAAAATGAGAGATATTTTAACGACTGGCCTTTTGGTGTTGAAGTTTTTGCATATATTGTGAAGAGTGTGCTATACAGTCCATATTTTTATATTCCTTTGTGCTTCGGGACCAATGTAAACTCGTCCTAGGCAGAACTGAGGTTTTTCCATTGCTTTACCTCTGTTCCTCACATCTCCTCCTCTCACACCATGCCTCTGGTACCCTGCTCCCATCCCCTTCCCAACCCTAAACACCGGCTGCCCTGGGAGGAAGGATCTGCAGCTGGACAGCTTCTATAGGAGGATGCAGTCTTGCCCTGCACACTGCTGCCACGGAGAAGGAGAAGCCACCATGCACACTCATGTGGGGCTTTTCTCTAGATTTTATTATGTCTGCATTATAAGACAAGGGAAATGGTAATTGCCTTTCATCCCAGAAGTAGATGGCCTGAGAAATTACCCCAAAAGGCCTTGAATCAGTAAACAGCAATTACTTGAGCTCTCTCTGAGGGAGAGGGTGATGTCATGGTAATTTCGAATAAATAAAAGCACTTGAAAATGGTAAGAACCCAAGTAATTTTACACTGTCATCCTTTCAGATTTGACTATTCATATGTTGCATTTCAGCTCATTAAGGCTGTTTCACAGGCTTCTGACTGCTGAGATTTGTGTCTTTTGCCTCATTCCTGCCCACCCTGGGCCGTTAGGTCCAATCCTCCATGCATGCCCCCACCTTTCTCCCAGCCATCTTGCTTGGCCGTCACTCTCTGCCTGCTTGAACCCTCCCATGGCATCCCTGATTCCCAGTCTTCATCTTTTCTGGCAGGCCTGTCCCTCTTCAAGCAGGCAGCAGGCAGCTGCCCCAGCACAGCTGGTCTCTGCCCCATGGACAGTGGATGCCCTTTTGGTTTGCCACTTGGACCTCTTCTGTGTGCCTCTGTCTCCCCCCCTGCCCATGCCTCTCACTCTGCCCACGCTGCTCCTGCACCCCACAGCACAACCCCTGGGTTTCCCCCCTCTCGGCGGTTCTTAGCCCCCACAGACGACTGGCCCAACTATTCACCTAGGCAATCGCTCCCCACTTTCCTAAACTCCTTCCGATCTCCACTGAAACCGCTCATCTCTCTCCTCCTCGTATCTGTCTTCTGCTAAAGGGAACATGTCAACGCGGGCCTCTCTGGTCATTCATTTCTCCACAACCATATCGCTAGCCTTTGACCATGGCAGCTAAATTTCTTGATTGCACATAGATTATGTAGTTGGATGTGATTGCTGTGACCATCTGGTCTGATCTCCACTACAATTTAAGCCACAGGTCTTTTCTGAATTATTTCCCGCTGTCTTTTCTATAAATAGACATTCAAAAATGCCAACTCTTAGCTCGTCCTTTCTGATGATGGAGCAGCCACCACAAGTGTTAGCTGTTTGTAGCTTTGTTTGCTGCTTACTATTAAAAATACATGCTTTATTTCTGGACTGAATTTGTCAGCTTCAACTTCCAGCTGTTAGATCCAGTTACATCTTTATCTGAAGAGTCCTCTTTCCTATTTCTGTTCCTCAAATAGATGCTATGATTAATTCATCTCTTAAAATTCACTTTGTTAAAATTAACCATCTGAGCTCCTGTGTTTTTCTGCCATGTTTTGCGTTCTCTGCCTTGCTCTGAAGTACCTTTAACTGATTAATATTATTTTTGCACTGAGCGTACCATGGAGGGGTACAGTAATATAACTGTCTAGTCCTAACTGATATTCTGTGTACTGAAAGACAATGTTTACTCTTCTGCGCTGCAGCAATGGCTAGGGAAAGATGTTCCCCTCCTGAGGGAATATATGCTACAATATTTAAGAGTGATCCAGCAATCACAGAGAAAGAAAACTTTTTATCTTTGCCCTTGCAGGTTGTAAATCACCTTGAAGACTTAAGATACACATCAGTGATGTGCCCTGCTTTGCTTCTTCCTGCACTATTACCTAAACTACAGATGAAAAAGTTTTCAATGCTATTTTCTATGATCATTCAATACATCACCATTGCCAACTTATTTTTATATAAACTGTTATTCTGTAAATATGACCTGTGCTCTTTTCCCCTAGGTGTAGGACTTTACAGCTAGTAATATTTTGGCAGGTATTTTCCACTTGCATCCAGCTTACAAGTGATCCAAATTGGTCTCTAGTTATCACGTTTCCAGTCTTTTTATTGTCTGATAGACTTTGTGAAGGATTGTTCTACATTTCCTTCCAGATCAGTGGCAATTATTTGGAATAGCATATGTACAAAAACAAAGCTTCATGGAACATCTGCAAAATCAGGCCTTTTTGTAAATAATTTCCAATTACAATTATATTTTCAGATCTCCAAGTTAACTAGTTCTAGTCTTTCTCATCTACTATGAGGATTTTGTGTCTTTCTAGTTTCTTACTCAAAATGTCAAGAGATACCAACCCAAACATCTTTCAGGAGACTGTTGTTTCAACCCTATTCTGTATCAGTCAAGCTTGGAATTTAACTCTTTTTAAAGAATAAAATCACATTCTTGTAATGTAATTTTATTTTGTCAAAACCTGTGTGAGTTTGTACTAATTGTACTTTTCTTCCTTCTTTCGTTAGGAAATGAAATTCTGTATCACCTATTTGATTATTCTGCAAAGGATCTGTCCACTTTCATGGGGCTGGTCTCATGGGATCATCTCATTTACCTTTTTTTCATATTGCCATCTTATTGGCTTCCTACCAGTGCCCCAGAACTTCCCCAGTGTTTCAAGATGCATTGAAAATTAACATTCCTGATGCAGAGAGCCATTCATCAGCTCTTCTGATTGTTGTTGATTACAAGGTTGCCAGATTTTTAGAAGCCTAGGGAGAGTAGCTGCTGTTTAGCATTATCCTTGTTACTTTTGGGATAGAAGGTATTCTACACAGCTTAGAAAGTCAGTGTGGTGTCTGCCTTTTTTTCCAAATATAGAGCAGATGCATCTATTGAATGCCTTTTTTGCATTCCTTCTAGTGCTGGGCAAGGGCAGTGGTTAAGATTCCTTAAAATCTCTGCCTTGTCATTGTTACCCTCTTTCTGAAGAGGCCAAACTGCAGAAATGGTGGAATTTCTTTGGCTAGAAATCTGGCAGGTACATGCTTGCTCATGGGTGACAATGGTATATAGATCTCATTCTAATGAGCTCACTGCTCAGTTTTGCTCTAAAGTTCAGATAATTCCAATTTGGATCAAGAAACCTCCATAGATTTCGATGCACCAATTAATTTTTTTAAAGGAATTTCTGGTGGCAAATCAAAAGAAATGGAGCAAAAATAACATTCTTTTTTCTAAAAGAATTTTCCTGAAATGGTCCTTTTTGTTGAAAACGGTGTTGTTGGTCTGCCACTGAACCGTCATTCATCAATATTGTATGTTCTGCACGTGCATACAGTACAATGGTGGCAAGTATTAAATATTCATCTTTTCTCCGAAGGAAAGCTGTCTGAAGAGACTTTGCTTAAATCTTTGCTCTGCTTAAAGCTTGCACTGGCTCAAAATGAAAAGTGAAGTTAAGACTAATATAGCATGTAGCACCACTGTCATTCTCAGATACTAAAGGCAAAAAAATACAACTCTATTCTAAAGCCGTTTCTGAATCATTCTGAAGTATTGCAGCATACATTCCCATTAGGAGCAGCATAAGTTGCAGAAGGGTCTTTGCTTGTGGAAGGTTCACAACTGAATTGCTGGGCCATTTGGATTAAATTGCATTTAGCTGCTTAGCAGAGCCAATGAAGGTGCTAAGGTTGTTGCTGAAAATCTTTACTGCGGTAGCAGTTTGCTCCACTGTGTGTTTAAATCACTAGCATCAAAATTCTCACACCACTCATGGAAACAGGCCTGGTTAAAAGGAGCTATAGATAATGGATTTAATGAATGACTGCTCCAACTGAGAACAGTTATTTGGTTGCCTAACAGCCATCACACATTTGTTAAACTAGACCTGTGAGCCATAAGGAGTTTCAGCTCTGTGATGAGTAGTAGAAATCAGCAATATAGAGATATTGCTGGGAACCCCACCCCCCCGGATTTTTTTATATGGGTGAAGAATTTTTACTCAGCTTTTCAAAAATAATATTCATGGTAAGGCATGCAACGGACTGTAAATTTCACAAGCTGAGAGACAGTGACAAAAGAGCAGACTGTAATGGAAAACCTGTGCAGCCTGACGTGTAGCTCTAATGACAGCTCGGACACTTGTAAGTGTGGCAGAAGTGTGTGCCTGCACACCTATGCTCTATTAGCGGTTTATTTTTATTCTGTTTTCATGTTGGAGCTCCACATAGAAACCCCAGCTGCAAGCACTCTGTGTGCTATGTGCAGTCAGGCCGGTTGAAGAGAAACTCTGCCATGCTGCTAGTTGAACTAAACAGAGAAGAGAGGAGGGGAGAGGAGATGCCTCATTACAAAGGAGAGGAGAGAAGCTGCCCCGTTTGGCTCACCTCCCCAGGCAGAACCAAGAGTTATGCTGCACAGACAATGCTGGGTGCTGGGTGGCGAGGAATGAAAGAGGTCATTGCCAGACTGCCAGACTCTCTTGGGAAAGGACCTCTCAGGATACAAAGACAAAATCTGACTGAACAGAACAGATTTTTTTCCTTTTTATTTAAGCAGTGTCCAGCACAGTGAGTCTCCCCTCTGTGGTTTTGTGCCATGTGACAATGTAAATATTTAACCACCATTGCTGATCGTCATAACACTAACCAACACAGTTTGCAACAACTGAAAGCGTACACTTGCCACTCCACGAAACAGTCTGAGTCCAACATCGCCTGGAGTGTGTCTCTTGTGAATGGGAACGTGCAATGATGTGCCTCGGTGGCTTTACGAGAGGTCCTGGGGCGGCACGTTCTTTGGGAGTGAGAGCTGGAGATATAAGGTCACTGAGGTACCAAAAGACATAGAAGTGCAAGATGAGAGATGTAAAGATGTGTGGTGAGACAGGATGCTTCAAAATGAGCAGCAGCTGAGGGACATGATGGTTTCTGTGAATTAAGTTTTCATTTGCTTGCAATGATGATAGCAAGTTTCACAAATAAATCATCAGCCTCAAAGCCAAATGGTAATTTCTTAGTATGGGAGAGTTAGAGACCTTCGCTCAGTCTTGTGCTCCAACCATCAGGATCATCTTTCTCAGGCTACACTTGTTTATGGAATGAGTGCTGCTCTCCAGGCATCCAGGTCCTCTTCATGCAGTCTGGCAGTGCCTTCTTGACTTTCCACCCAGTGTTTCTTAAGGCAGCATTTTCTCATATAGATAACTAGTCTTAAGCGTTCAGTCACCAACTTTGTACCGATCTGTAGATGCTCATTGGGAAAATGTTGGCCTTTGGGCCTCATGTTCTCTCTAAGAGTGAAATACTATTAAATCTGTCATGCACTTGTGGGGCTGAATATCTGCAAACATCCTCAATATTTGAAAATCTGTAGTTTGCAGTATTGCGAAACTTGCAACATCTGCAAATACCCCAAATGTTGAAGAACTGAGATGGTTATATTACTATATAAAATGCTGAAGGACATAGGCTGCACAGGCACCTACAGTCTGATTCAAAAGCCTCAACGCTCTGTATCCCAGGCTTGCTGCAAATTAAATGTGAAGGGCTATGAACGTGAGTGGGTTAAGCCATCATGTAGCGCTGCTGTGGAGATAGCTGCTATTTATCATTGCCTCCCACTGTGAGGCTGGAATAGGCAGCCTGAATGTCACATATACTGTATTTATAATGCTGTTTTAAGATCATCTCCATGTGCAGATGCTCTAGACAGAGGAATTGGTAAGTACAGATGTGTCTGTTGCAAGGTGCTAAATAGATTGGAGATGTTTATTTTATAAAAGCCATATTTCAGCCAGAAACACTGCTGCAGTCACTCCATCCCTGGCAGCCTTCCAGCCACCAACAGCTGGCAATTAACACTTACACAAAGATGCCCAAACTTTGCCCAGCCAAAGGCTTCAGTGGCCACTTGCCAGGAGCTTTAGGGCTGCACCTATTTTAAATAAAATGGAGCAGATTGTGGCTGATTTAATCTTTCCCAGGGAGCTATGGCCCACAAAGGCTTTTGCTTCTGGCATGCTTTGCTGTACCCTGATCAAACCATTGCCCCATTGTGGAATTCAATGGGCCACATTTAGCCTCAAGGTTGTACTCTGGTTTTCCGTGAATTATGTTAACTACTGACAAAGCCCACAAAGCCTTTCAATCCAAGTGTGGAAATGCAGCAGTTAATCACATCTCTTTGTACATGAAGAGTGGAAGAGAGTTTGCCAAGATATAATGCAAGTTCTGATGATACAATTTTAACAGTAACTAGGAACAGACTGCTTGTCATTTGTGCTAAGCATTATGCAAGAGAGAAAGTTTCTGACCTGAAAATGTGCAGACTCATTATAAGGCAAGGCAAGAGAAATTAGACCCATAAAACTCCTTCAGAAGAAGAAGCCTGAGGAGGAGAAGATGCCAGTCGATGTGGAAGACAGATGGCAGTTTCAGGCCCCACCTGGAAGGGATGATCCTTTCCTGGACTGCCCCCAGGCTTGGTGAGCACGAGAGGCTGGGCTCACCGTCTCAGGCTGGAGAAGGATAGAACCCAGGGCTCCTGCTGACTGCGTGTGTCCTGTGCTGCTCTTCCCCTGTGTGGTGAGGTGTGGGTGCTCTGCCCCAGCCATATTTTCACAGAAAAGACTGGCACTCCTCCTCCCTCCCCCAGCTGTCCTGTTGGAAGGGATGCTTAACTATCTAACACAAATGAGAATTACAGGCTGTGAATCCTGGTCTGACAGACTGACTTCCCTGCAGCCTGGAAAACGATGACTGAGCTCCTAAGAGGGGTACGATTTAAGAAGCAACATTTTCCTCAGTGTGTCCTGTTGGCTAGCCCAGACACTGCCTGGTCAATGTGCAGGCTGCTGGGGATGCCTCTGTCCCTGCTGGGTCTAAAAGGAGACCTAATTCCCAAGGGCTAAGGACTCCATGCAGGAAAGGAGGCTGAGCTTGGCAACCCCAGGCTCTCTTTGTGGGGTTACAAAATCTGGCACCATGTACAAGGGTATGCCCAGACTCGTAGCTATGACGTTGAGGACAGGCTGGATGTTTACAGACTCTCACCTGACTTCTGCTTAGTTTGGCTGATAATGCTGTCATCTAGCTGTGCTTCTGCACACAGGCGCTTCACTGGTGTTTTCCTTCTTCCTTTGCTTGGCTGAAATATATACAGACACCATATTCAGCGCTGATAAATGTAAATTAGTGCACAAGGGAGAGCATACAAACTTTATTCTGTGTGCCTTACAGTTGACTCCAGCCTACCTTCACCTTTCAGAAAGGAGATCTTGAGGACAGAAGAGAGGGCGCTCCTGAAATGGCAGCTCAATGTTTGGAGACGTCAAGGAAGCAAATAGAGCATAAGGAAATAGGAGGAAAGGAAAGAGATAAGAAATCAGAATCCATTATTATTCTCCTGAATAAATCCAGGGTGTACTTGGGATTTTTTAAACAGTGTGCAGATCTGCTGGCCCTGTCAGCCTCTAAACCACAGTAGAACAGGGAAGAGTGCAGTGAGGGAAGCTGAGATGGTCTAGTAAATGGAAAGGCTGCCTGAAGAGATGTTAAATACAAGAGGACTCTTTGCCTAGAAAAGCACTGGCTGCAGGGGGAATGTTACAGAGGTCTGTAAAATCATCAGAAGCACAGAAGAGGTGAAGGGGCAATGCTGTTCACTGTAACCTGCAGCAGAAGAGCTGGGGGTGGGGGGGGTGAGGTCGAATCACCTAGTGGTAGTTCAGGTCACTCAGGTCGTCTGTGGAACTCCTCGCTTCACCATGTCCTTGATGACAAAACCTTTGTGTCAGGTAAAAAAAACCTTAGACACACTCGTGGAAAGTAAGTCTATTATGGGTTACCAAACACGAGGATACCACTTGTCACTCCTGAAGTCTTGAAGGTGCAGGTCACTGGAGATGAGGACAACAAATCAAGGTTCTAGCTCTGTCTGCCTGCCCTGTTCTTGTGTTCATTCTCTGAGCTTCCCTTGCTAGGAGTTGTGACGCTAAGAGCAATGGACACAGACCTGAGTCCAATTTATAACAAGTCTCCAATTCTCTTTTGCCTTTCCTGAAAAGGCTTCAAAGGGGAAAAAAAAAAAGTACCAGCCCAGACAGCTGCTTGCATCGCTTCCTGCATAATAGAAGAGATTATTCTTCAGACATGTTCACCTTGGCTCGAATATGTTTGCCGTGTGCATTTTTTTCTAAGGCAGATACTTTGTAAAATGCTTTTACATACAAGCATTTCATGTGATTTTCTTTCTTCCCCCCTTGTATTCCTTGCAACAGAGAAATATTCGTGTGCATCTTGCAAAGGATCCCACCCAAGCTTACCAAAACCAGAACTGTCCCTTCACCCCATGCCCTGAGAGGCAGGGGTTTAGGATGGGGAGATAAACTGTGTGACAGAGAAGGCGAGTACTTGCCCAAGCTTACTCACAGGGCCCCTAGCAGAACAGGGACCTCCAGCAATCCTAACAGCCGGGGCTCTGCACTGAATGCCACCGCTGCCTCTTCCCAACCACCACGTGCAATCCACTTATGTTCCACCTCTCTGTTTAGAGTAGACAGCCATTGGTTTTATTGCCAAATGTGAGCACGTGCCAGTACACGTTAAGACTATCAGTGCCTCAGACAGGTCCTTGCTGCAGCACAGGTGATACTTGCATGACCGCTCCCTCCGTGCGTCGCTGGCCCTGAACCTGTGCCCCGGTGCGAGGAGCACTCCCCACTGCCCATGTGCCCAGGGCACCCTTCCCGGCACAGGGCGGAAAGCTCATACCTGAGCACTGACAGCTGTAGGCATTAAAGCCTCACCTCCCTGCTCTCAGCAGGACCCCCCAAATACCGCTGCAGCAGGAAGAGCTACGAGCCTTTTGTGACCAGTGCTAATTTGACTCTCTGTGATGAAGAAAGACTCACACAGTCAAGTAGAAGGAGATTTGTATCTCTTGCGAATCTGTGTGTTGGTGGAAGGAAAAGGAATATTTTAATGAATTATTCATAACCCGTCTCCCCTCTGGAATGGGCTAAGGAGTGGAGATAGGCTTCCTGCTGAACAGGTTGAAAAGAACGCTGTTTTTCAGAAGGACTGAGCCACCTTTCTGCTGAGCACAAGTAATTCAATGCTGGGACGTGTGTTAAAAGGGTAGCGGTAAAAGGTGGGGGAGAACAGTTAGTTGCTAGCACTGCACGTCTTAAAGAAAAATAGCAACCAGATGGTGATGCAGAGGGGAAAAAATGTGTGGATAGAAATTCCTGCATCTTCACGTGCTGTGATTATTTCATCAATAGCTGGATAAAAATGCATCGCCTTGTCCTGATGAAGGGCACAAAACCTTCCAAGGACTCCATTCTTCCAGGAAAACTGATTTTCCCAGTGTATAACAGAGTCCTGCTTGCACCACGACTGCTCAGGGACATGCTGAGGACGGCAGTGGCTGCGCTGCAGGGCAGGAAGGGTGTCACGGGAGGACTCGGGAAGCTGAATTCCCAGAGCAGAGACAGACTGCACAGGCTCAGCCTCTTGCACTGAACTGTCACAGTGATCTAATTACTGGAAGTGAAGTGTGTGACATCTGGAGAAGTGCCTGAGCTTCAAAGTGACTCAGGCAGCCAGTGAACCATGCCCTGCACCAGCTCACGACTGCACACACCTACCCACCGCCAGCTGCCGCCCTGCCAGGGAGGAGGAGCTGCTTTATCCACTGAGCATCTCCACAGTTGCAAACACAAGTTTGGTCACCAGCCGGCAGGCCGGGTGCTGCTTTCAGCTGAAGACGTAGTGTATCGTGTTTGTGATGAAAAACGTCTCCTGCAGGATTTTCCCACGCGCTCCGGCGGGGAGGTATTAATTAATGAAGGGCACGCGCTCTGCTGTGACGCGGCCACTGACACCTTCCACGCAGCCAGGAGCGAGACATTATTAGGGTTTCTCAAAGTTACAGGCAATAATTTCCACAGCTCTCAGAAAAGGTATTGCACTCACCATGAGGTAGCCCTCTCATTAGGGTGGGCGAAGATGAATTAATTGCTTGTCTGGAAGCGCTGGTTGCCTAGGGATCAGCGATCATGACCCGATTGCATTCACTGTGGGCAGACAAAAGATGGTTGCAGTTTGGTTCTTCAAAAGGGCTAATTTCCCAAAGTTAAAGAAAATTACCAGTGAAATTAATTGGGAGGAAAGGTGTAAAGGGAGAAATGGGAGTCCTTTAAGAGAACTAATTAGCTGGCCAGAAAGCCACAGTTTCACACTCCAGAGGTAGGAGAGCTCTGGCTAACAGACCTTCTTGGCTCATCTGCAAACAGAAAGCAATTAGAAATAACAAAGCGATATATCACACATGGAAAATAGATAGCAAGGTGTACAAATAAGTAGCTATTTAAAGCACAAGGAAAAGCACAATAGGAAGAACTAAAAATATATTAGAAACAAACACAAGTGTAGACTAGATTTAGGCCACTTGCTAGATAGGGATGGTAAAATTGTTGGCAATAATTTGGAAAAGGCAAAAAAGGGCAATAAACAGTCTGCAGGAAAAAAAGCTGGAGAATGGATACGTATTACACAAAGCTGAGTCATACAACAGAGTTGCCAGGTGTTGTGTCAACATTTTTTGGCACATATAGTATTAAAACTTCGTAGAGTGTGAAAAAAGGAGCCACAGAAACTATTTGAAGGCTATTTGATTACAAAAACTTTTCTCCTTTTGCAGGCATTAAAATGATATTTGTTCTGGCAGAGAACAGTAAAACATGAACCAATGGCTGGAAGCTGAGTCCAAAGTGTGTATTTTTAACAGTGAGGGTAATTAACCATTGAGAGAACTAGAGAGAATCAGTGCCCCTCTGGAAGGCATGTTTTGGCCACAGCCATGTTTGCTGATTCAGTGCCTGGGCAATACTCGCGTGTGATTTAATGCAAATAAAGGTTGTTCTGGGGCTGGGGGCAAAGGGAGCCTGCCAGGTTCCAGCAAAGTATCATGGAGGAAATAGCTTTCTCCAGCAGCAGCGGGAGGGTGGGTCGTGGTGCTCAGGTGTGTGGGGTGACCTAAGGGTCTCCCTGCGCCCAGAGCAGATGTCCCAAAACAAGGTCTGTGAGAGCAAAGAAAAAACAGCTTTCCCTGAGAAACACAGGAGGGCAAAGCTGGAGGTAAATTGGAAGGGCATGAATACTTATTTTTAAAAGTGCATGTTTCTTTCGCTAGCACCTAGTGTATTAGAGACTGACAAAGGAAATACTCATTTAAGGAGAGAAAAAAAAGTCCTGGCTGTGATTTAGCTAATTGTAAAATGCAGCGGGAAGCTGGCTGGGGATAGGTCAGTGCCAGAGGTTGCCTCGCACACTCTGAAACCTCAGCCTTCCCCGTCAAAGGCTTGACGATACCACTAACTTTCTGGGTGTTCCTAGCTGGCTGTAGCTAGGTCTTAAAGATTTGGGCTTGGTTGATACCCAGTCTGGTTCAGTACAAAAAGCATGCCTACTCCCACAGCTAAACCAGCTAAGCATTAGAAACATTTCCTCCTTCTTGATGAGGAAAGAGGGCATAAATGGACTCCAGTCTCTAAATGTTTCTTGTCATCTCCAGTGAACATTTGTATTGAATAGATGCATTATATGCTTACCATGATCCATTATGAAGTGTGGTTTTTTTATACTGTGGTCCTGCTTGTGAGTTGGGTGGGCACAGCAGCAGCTTCACTCTGGGCAGTACTGTCAGCAACCTGCACCACCTGCACAATCCATAGGCCATGGTCTTACAACAGCCACATCAAAATTAGGAAACAAACACACCATCTATTTGCATTTCAGGGGAAGAAGAGGAGAAAGAGTCTGATCTAAATGGCATTGATGTTACCGGGAGCTTTTCTAGTCAATTAAGTTGGAAGTGGATATGGCACAAGAACAAACAGAGAATGCAAAATAAGAGTCTTCAGCTGAATGAAAGGGGAAACCTGATTAGGAAAGGCAGAGGGTGAAGCATGTTAAGTATTCTACAATGTGAAAAAAATAAGCTGCTAGTTAGCCAATGGGAGCATGAGAATTTTTTGTTTCATAATGGTATTTTGTCATTATATATTGAAGTGTATTTTCATATGAAAGAAGCATTATATAGCAATGTGCAAATATGAAAGAAATAATGTGCCTACCACTTCTAAAACAGGAACCCAGCCTAGCAAGGCTCTCACAAATGACCCAGGAGCAGGACCAACAGCTGCTGTTGTTTAGAGTGGATCCAGTCTGACTGGGGGTCTTGGACACAGAAATGTGAAAGCATTCCATTAGAAAATGTGTAGAATGGAATTATTACCTTTCCTCTTTTACTCTCTGCAGTGCTTAGGGAAGGGAGATGAAAAGCTGTCATCAGTTTTGCATGCTTACAAAGACAGACTTCTACTCAGGGTATTATTTGCTACAGCCTCTAGCTCTGATTCCTAAAGCAGAAAAAGTTTAGTGCCCTGACATTGAAAGTGTCACAGGTTACAGCACAGCAGTGGATCAGACCACTGCACAGCTTCAAAATGCAAACCGTCAGCACAGTTCGTAATATTTTCCTATATTGACTTCAACCGAAGTGCTTTGCAAACTATGTAGCTTGATTATTATTTGCAAATTATTAAAGCCCCTCCTTTACAGATGAGTTACTGACTCCTAGGAAAAGGAAGACCACACATACAGAAACTAATAATCTGATGGTGACTTGCAGTCCTTTGTTCTAATTGCTGGATCATGGTTCTTACCCATGGGTGCAGTACGGTAGCTTGATGCAATCAATGGTCCTGTAATTAGGAAGATGTGTAATATCCTGGAAAATAGCCACACCTTCTCTGAAGGGACTTCTCTCAGGGATGTCACTGAATTTAATTCACATCATCTGAAGTCACCCTGAGCCCAGCCTGAATTTGAGCCCATGGATACCTTCATCTGCAGAGCCTCAGCAGTTACTCTCATCAGTCATTGCAGCAGGAGGTACGTCCATGCAAGGATGTCAGCACTTGACTTGTGATAAGATGCAGCAAGGAAGTAAAGTGAGGTGCAGTTATTGGCTGATAATAGGGCTCTTGACAATATATAACTGTGGTGTGGCCAAATGAAATATGTCCTGTGAGAACGGGCTACTGTCCAGCACTTAATGCAAATGTTTTTGAAGTGCTGGTAGATCTGCTCTATAAAATATCCAAAGCCTGTGCAAGGAATGCTAATCCACACTGGCCTCCAGGAGAAAAAAAGAAATTTAAAGACTAGGAACATTTTATGTGTGGAAGGTTCGGCTTTTGCCAATATTGTTTCCTAGATTGAGAGTAGTCTGTGCTGCCTCCATAGTTTTCCTCAAACTTTCAGACTCAACTGCTCCTTCTCGACACTAAATCTGTCATCTCAGGTCAATCCTCCATCCACCTTATCACGCTGAGCCCGATTTAAAACGGCTCATCAGGGTGTGTTGTTGAATAATTTTCTTGCGCAGGGCTGTAATGCCTCCAGTAACCTCCCTCTGTTTTGTCTGTGTGACTACTACAATGTGTGCATCCTGACACACATTAATGATTCCTGTTTATACAAGTCACACTGGACCCCTAAAAAGAGTGTGTAGCTGCATATTCTTCATCAGGTGAAGCCCATATGGAACCAGAGATCACAGAGGCCATGGACTGCATGAAAATAGGCATGTTTGCTCTTGTAGGAGGGGGCTTTCCCTGCGGACCAATGATCACATCCAAGAGTGAGAAGATTTTGTTTCTTCCAGCCCCTTCCAAATGAAATTAGTAAATTTGAAGTCAGGCTAGGCAACATTGCTAATACACTCAGACAGCTGCTTTCTCTGGAGTGAGACCACCATCAGTGGAAAGAAGTGAAGGGAAGTTTCAGGTTTAGAATGCAAGGTTTTGTTTCATAAAAAGGAATTGAAAAATGCAAAATTACTCCAACTATTGCAATTATGCCACAAAAGCTGTTTCTAAAAATGCATAGAATCTGCAATACTGTCAGTAATACGAAGCTGTTTTCTCCAGCTAGGGTAAACCATGAGACTTGGAGTGCTAGTCTTTTCTGTATCTGTTCCACTGGCATAGCTTCATTGACTGCGGCAATTATTCATGATTGACACTGAAGTGAGTTAGAAATGTGTGCTGCACATCTTAACTGCACATGAATTATTGCATTGTGCTGAGCAACAAACTTGGAAAGCCCTTTTTTCACCCCATGGACCTTTTCAGTGTTTCTTGAATGGCTCTAGACCATGAGCTGAATATATAAAATCCCATACGTGATGTCACATCTGCTGTTGTAGCATGTAATTAGCTCTATTTCATCCGAGACATCTCATCTTATTTTGCAAGAAAGTGTCATCTAAGTAGATTTTGGCAATTTTTAATTTTTTTTTTTTCCTTCCTGGATGGGTGCAGCCTCTGCAAATATCTGAAAATGGACACTGTGGGCTGACAGTCACAACCCCACAGCTGTGAACACCATGTGTTGTGGATTTCATGAGTTCAGACACCTACAGCTTTTTTCCTGTGGAACTGAGCTCCAAGTCATACGTGTCAGGCCTGCTCCACTCCCATGAGCCATGTGTCCCTCTGCCTACAGAGGGAGGCTGGTGCCCCGCACAAATCATGGCAACCCTCCACGGGGCAGCCACGGTGCTACTGTAGTCTCCAGCACCAGCAGTTCTCGGCTGCAGAGCAGAGAGGTGGTCTGCAGTCTGAGGGGAGGAACCAACTCTCCTAGGCCGCACAGTTACCTCAGCATTAGCTGGCGTGGTGGCCCTCCCTGGAGTCCATACCCCCCCGGGATTCCCACCATGGGCTGGGAGGGGGCTGTGAGCTTAAGTGGACGGGCTGTTGGAGCCCCACGCCCGGCCGTAGCCCCGGCAGCCAGCCGTGGGACACCGATCCCTTCCTCCAGCCCAGCTGATAACGCTTCCTGTCATCCCACGCTAAACAGACCTCGTGCTGTCCCGGGAAACTCCTGCGCCCAGGAAGCCTGGGCAGGGTGAGAGGGCGGCATTGCGGGGCTGCGTGACAGGAGAGCTTGAGCCCGAGCTGGCATCTGTCCCAGCACCGGTGGGGCCGAGCCCCTCCGCCAGCCCACCACCTCCCTGTCTGCCTGCCCCGCTCTTTGCCGGAGGGCTGGCCGAGGAGGGACGTGCGGGTGCAGGTGCTACGCTTCTCCTCCGAGCACTTCTGCTTGGGCGGCCCGGCTAGCTTCTGCCACCCTGGGTCCCTCAGGGCCAACCTGCTGTCGTCTCACCTGCTGAGGTCCTGCTCGGCAGCTGGACTCCCTGGCTAGGGTTTGAGCTTTGCCCCTGTATAGGATATCTTCTGTATTTTTATTTCTTGGTGTAATAAAGGGTATTTGTTATCTTGCCATTTTCCATCTGACACATAATTTGTGACAGACCGTAGACAGTTCGGCCGGGCCCTTAGGACGTCTCAAACCTTTATCGTAAAGAGAATAAATCAGACATATCAGACCGCCCAGTGAGGACACTCAAAATTAGCCACAAGGATGTGAAGAAATGTATTTAAACAACAAAGGAAAATGTAGCCTATGGGATTTTTTTTTCTTTTTTTTTAACATACATTCACCAAAACCATTTTTTAAGTATTGTGAATCTGGGGAAAAAAGCTATTTCTTTTTAAATAGAGAATTAGAAAAAAAGTTGATGCCTTTCCTTCTGGTATTTTTAAATTCAAGAGTCTGATATTCATTCCAGAATATAGTTTTAATTTAAAAACTGATGCCATTTTAAAAGGATTAAGTCAAACAAGGATTAACTAGGCCAAGGGGAGGTTTTTGCCCCATAACAAAAGTAAACAACACAGTTCCAGTATAAATAAAGTAATTTTTAAAATTTTACTTGACAAAGATCCCTGAACATTTTCCATGTGATATCAGCTGAATTAATTTTTCTCTCTTCCTTTTTGTTTTTTCAATGGTGAAACTGAAAAATCAGCTATTTGCTGAGCTGTGCTGAACAGAGCAATGCATACATTGCTTTTTTTTTCACACGTGTTCCTAGCAGAAAGGCATGGATTAAACAAGGTCCCTTTCTCTAAGGGACCCCTCCCTCAGTCACGTACAATCATCTCCATTGTTTCTCCGGGATGTTAGTCTGCATTAGGAAAGCAGGAGTCTGCACAGCAAGACCAGAGGTTGAAGGAAGCTTTCGAAACTGAAAATGTCGACAGTGTTCTGGACCGTATTCAGACCTTCTTTCACAATGTGTCTGTGGAACCATTATCTCACAAAGAGGTTTTTATGGTTTATACCTAGAGGTGCCACTCAAATCAGTGATGCTCCCCTGGGAGAAGTTGCCATGCTTTTAAAATGATGTAGACGTATTTTAATATGACCTACCTATAAAAGAGGAACTAAATGATAGAAGTGGCATGCGAAGAGGTCTTGTTCGAATGGGGTTTTCTCTCTTTGGGGAGAAACATTTAAGGTATTTACTTCTTTATGATCTTACGATAGGGAGTTCAGTTTCGGGAAACGTGCCAGCCAACTTGGGTTTCTAAATCAAGTTTCAGTCCTTGTGACTTCAGCTCTGCAGATCTATGTCTGCGCAACAGGCCCCGACACACTGCACAACCCAAATGGAAATACATTCAAAGCTGACAGTTCCTGCTAGTTTACAGCCACAGACTTGTCAGATTGAACTTGAAATCTCACCCTAGCATACTCAAAATTCATCCCAAGTTCTCCTAACACTGCCTGATGAATTTTGCCTGGCAGCAGGTTTTATTACAAGGGGATTTCTTAAAGTATGAGAAGTAGCTCCAAGCCATCTCAATAACAGTAATTATTTCAATGTTTCCTTGTTGCTAGATAAAACCCAGACCCTTGGAACTGTGCAAAAAATTAGTAATCTTGTGTCAAGTCAGCATGAAAATGCTTTTGATTTCTCACAGAAAGGAGCCTTGTGTAAAGTATGTTTAAGACTCAATGAAACACTTTGTTCAGTCCAAAACAAAATGTTTTGTTTCATGTGGGGGAGTTTTTATTCTTGGAAGATGAATGTGGGTCAGTCCTGTTTAGCAAATCTTGTTTCAAAAGATGGCAGAATAACTTCCCTTACTTTCCCAAACCTTATCATGGGAGGGGAAGGTGGGAGGTGTGTGTGAAACTTCAACAAATTTGACTTCATTTGTAAATAGTTTCCTTTCATCTGAAACTGTTTATTTTTTAGGTGAATAAACATTTCTACCAAACTGTTTCGGTCAGCCCTAGTTGGAGTCAATATGAGGTGTAAGCATTCATCATTCTGCCAATTGCAACGAAGGCCTGTGACTGGTGGCCCTGTGGGGTTAACCTGGGCTATCGATGATGTATATGTGGCAGACACGCTGGAGGACTACTGATTGCTTGACTAAAGCTGTTTTCCTGAATTTTTGTTTGAAATGAATAAGCAGGTTTGAAAGGCTCGTGGTGTAAGGAGAGAAGAGCAAGTTCTCTTAGGGCTTCCTCATACCCGTCTCAGGGACTCATTCCTACAGAGGCTGATAGGGGAATGAGTATCTAAGGAATGAAGGATGACCTCAGGCTTTACTATTTTTGTTTTGCTTACAATGGACTAGACCTTTTTCAGGCTACAAGTCTGGCCATGAGGAGCTCACTGTGTCAAGGTCAGAAGTAAACAACCACATGAGATTTCTCTGTCAAGTTTATAAAGTATCGGTGGCATTTCTTGGGTGTTATTTAAACAGCTAGCTACCTCGTTAGCAGATTAATTTAGCAAGGCACCTCCCATGTGGCAGAACTGCAGAAGAAAATACAAATCTGCCCTCCTTTCAAGTTGAAGGGGCTTTTGAAACAAATTCAGCTCAAGCAGCTGCACTTTGGAGGGGAATGAGGACAGGGTGTTGTGGACCAAGCCTCTCCTTGGGACAGGATGGCTGGAGGCAGCTGACCAGGAGTCAGCTCATGGCTGGTGAGCAAGTTCCCACCAAAGCCGCATGATGTAAAAACGTCCTCGCTCTCAGACATATCAGAGGATCTTCAGTTTCACCCCATCGCATCGAGATGAGCGAAGCTAGGCAGCTGGTGCAAAGCAACACATGTTTGGCTTTATTTTCTGATTTTGCTGACCTGCATCTTAACAAATGTATTTACATATAAAAATAATACTGATGCTCAGAAGAATTGGATAAAACTCTCTCAGAGGTTCATAGTAAACAACATTTCTACCTTTTTTTCAAATGATTCATTAAGCATGGTTTCTGTAGCTTTTTAAGCAACCTGGAATTCTCTGAGGTTGACAAGAGAAAGGGCTGAAAACCAATTCTACAATATTCTATTCTTGTCTTTCTCTAATGGCTTATAGATCTCGCTATTTCCATAAATGCTCTTTGAAGGGAAACTATGTGGGATTTTAATGGCTTTTCGAGTTCGTGTGGGTGTCACTTGCTTTGATGTATGCCAGATACAAAACACCAGTATGACTGAAGGCAACAATCAGCAGGGTTTAAGGTGAATGGCAAGAACAATGTTTAGGAATACACCTATCTTGGGGTTATTGCACCCTGAACACAGCAGTAACATTGAGCTACCACTCTTTAGTATCTAAGGAAAAGCCTCTTTGTTGCATTTTTGTTGCATTTTAGTGGGCATACTAAAGATGCATTATGCTTTTATAAATAAAATATTTTTGCCCATTGGTGACGTTACTTATTACCTCAAGCTTACAAGGAGTGCTTGGGGACAGTGATTGTACTCAAATCTAACTTACAGCCAGATTTTCACAAGCCTTTTGACAGGAAAAAGTCATCTGGCCTTATCTCGCTAAGGGACAAAAAAGATCTAGCAAAGTGTTTTACTGTTGCAATATTCAAGATAAACGTGAGTTGTAACACATGTGGGAGAAGCTCTAAGACAAAATCATATTGGGAATGATTCTTGAAGAATATTCGGTAAGGAAATAATTAGGTTAAGGTTTCTCTTCCATCTGCTTTCTGGTGGTGAGGGATTCCAGCTCTTATTTGCAGCCTGCCCCTTTGCAGTATGTCACCAGTGATTGTAGCCCACCCCCAGCCCAGCCATACCCACTGCCCCACTGGGCACTGCTGCACCGCATACTCGCTTCTTCCAGCCTAGATCTGTCCATGTGTGTTCACGTCCCTGCACAAAACACATCTGTTATTTAAACCTCAGATTATTATTTTATTTTCAATATCACAGTTGTGGGCCAGGACTTTGAGGACTGTGCAAAACCAGCTGCTGCCCCCAGTCTACAGAGAGCTGGACCCGTCAGCTCCTTGACACAGAAGGTGAAACTTTGGGAGAAACACTGTGTGGCTAAAGTTACTATTTTTGCTGAAACATATCCTCCTCTATTAGGTTTCCATGTATCAGGAACATCCAGACTCTGGTTGACAGCCTCAGTACTTTCAAAGTATCCTGCAGCGGTTTTGCCTTATCAAGGTGTTAGATGTAACTAGATCGGGTGGTACATATCCCTAATAGGACAAACAGAACAAACAGGAGTGAGAGGGAGAGTATGTTATTCAGCTGAATGTGCATAGCCAGGCTGTGCTTTTAAGGTGGGCAGGGATAGCCAGGAGAAAGCGGTTGTAGTCACAAACAGCAAATTTTCAAGTCCATTGTTGTGATTACCTGCTAAATACAATTCCTTTACAAATGTAGCAAATGGAGAAACCTATACAGACTGATAGGCAGAAGTGTAAAATGCCAGCTCAGATCAAATCACTGAGCCAAAAGGAGGTTTTGCTACCTGTGTTGGAAGGGAAATGTGCTTTATCGCTCTTGGATAAGAATCAAGAAATGTTTTTTTCACATGAGGTTTCTGGCTGTAAGGAGTATACTGGAAAGAGCAGTATCAGTAATTGGTTTGGGGCTACCTACAGAGACATTCTTGCAGTTCGCTTTGACTAGCAAATTATTTGAGTATTTAATCTTCATGGAGCCTTGCTAAAAAGAGAACACTGATCTTTTTGTATAGAGAAGAAAAAGTATTTTGACCCATTTTGTGCAGGTGGCTCAGCTGTTACTGTGTCCATTGAAGGATAGAAAAATGCTGTTAACTGGGAGAATTAACTAAATTTGGACTGTGATTTATGACTTCTGACAACAGTCCTAAACAAAGGTGACATAGGGTATGACCAAGCTGAACTGACTGATCCATTAGTAACCCAGAACTCTCGACCCAGGGAAAAACATTGATCACATGAAGAAGAGACTAAAAGGTAGCCCAGTGATTACAGCAGCGCTGACACGCTTTCCAGCAGATCCTGAGAAGAGGTGAGCTTTGTCATCTTTAGTTGATAGCTTTTTATGCAGATAGAGCCCAATGCATCCTCCTCCTGTTTACCTATTACAATAGATGCTGCTGGATTCCTGCTGTATCATTTATTCTCACGAGGCTCTGTACTGCCTGCTTGAATTTCAGTTGCTGAAATGATTACTGGTCCTTGCTCTCTGATGGAGCTGAGAATTGAATCCTGCCAGGAAAAATCAGCTCCATATATCATTTCCATTTCTTTTCATATCCCTTGCATTCAGTGCATTCATAGTTTAATCGTGCCACGGTGCTATGGTGGGTGAGGAGTGAAGAGCAGCCTAGCTGTGAACAGGTGATGGGCAGGAGACCCTTACAGGAAAGAACCGTCCTGCTTTTTGTCTGTGTTTTGTGACAGCCGTATTGATTCTGAGCTTGGAGTACATAGGTTGCTTTTTCCATGCGTACGACAGCATGTGTCTGAAGGCTCTGCAGGTGCTGGGCTTTGGGTGAGCCGCCTCAGTGGCTCAGCTCGCTGGAGCACCGGAGGAAAGCTGCAGGGTGAGGCCAGGCACGACAAGGCCTGTTCTCGCGTGGTATGACACAAATTCATTGCACAGGCCCAAACCTGTGTGGCTTTGACATCCAACTTCAGCTGAGAGACAGCGGAAGTCCTGTGAAGAGGCCTGAGAAAAAAAGGAGTAAGTGATGGCTGCCCTGTTAAGGGGAAGAGCACTGCGGTGTCATTAGGAGTGTCCCCCCTCTTACAAAAGGAAAATTTCCAAGGGACAGTGCTGGGACCGTGTTGGGCTGGGACAGAGTTTGGAAAGAGGGAGACCAGCCACTGCGTTGCAGAGAGATGTCTGTGGACAGCACTTGTCTGTGAAAGATGCCATTTACGTGGGTAGCCTGGGAGAGCAGAGCTGCTGAGCTGGAGCTGGCAAGACAACATCATACCAAACAACCCCAGGTGACTCTTGTGCCTGGATCTTCATGGCTGAAGGGAATAAGGGAACCGAAGCCTCTGTCCTCCTTCCTCAGCATCTGCAATACCCACTTCAGGGTGACACCCAGTCTGGGACAGGGCTGAGCAAAGCTGAACAGCTGCTGGGGAGAGCGCGTTATGTTTCCCATTGGTATGGATACTTTACAGAAGTACATTGGCTTGGACAACATCATTGCTGAGGCAGAGTCTTTTTTTAGTCCTTACTTACACCTTGTCCGTAAGTAGCAGTAGATGGCCAGAAGGACCCACACCTGAGATGGGAGGCATTGGTCGAGCCCTACCACCAGTTGCTGTTCCTGCCTCCAGCTGTCTCTGCGACATGACCTGGCTGCAGCAGCAAGACATGCACGTGTGCTCTTCCACCACAAACATATCAATTCTGTACCAGAGACAAAATGTCCATCGGAACGTGACAGCGTGTTGTCACTGTCGATCGCTGCAGCAAATTTTAACTGATGGGCTGAGAGGGGAAAGGCTCCATCTTCTGCACTTGCAGGTGGGCTTAGCGCAGGCCACAGACAGGTCTGTCTTAGCTGCTGCAACGATACTTCACGTTGCAATGGCTCTGAAGAAAACCTGACAAAGATCCTGCAGGTTAACTCCTCCTCTGCAGGTGTTTGCTGTCACCAACCCACATATAGCATCAATCCCAGGTGCCAGCCGCCATATGAAAGTGTAGATTAGTGAGGCAGTTCCATGGTGGAGGGAGTCAGTATGAATTACTGACGTGCTCCACAAAGTGATGTGGAGATGGGTGGCATTTATTAGAAGCTCTAGAATAGAGACCAAAGCGATTCCCTAACACAGAAGTTTCCCAGCCCTTAGTTTAGGCAGGCCTCGGCGATTCTGCTGTCACCTCCTCTCGTTCCCTGCTCCGCTCCCCCTCCCGGTGGCAACCTGCAGCCCCCAAAGACCTGCATCGGGGTGAGGTGGAGGGTGGAGATGGGGCATCACCTACATGGTGACACTGCACCTTTTGCTCCCTTAATCTTATCCCCACATCCCACGGCACTGTTTGTGCCTCTCAGCACTTCTTCTTTAATAAGAGGCAGCGCTCTGAGCCCAGGCTTGAGGAATAGGAAATTGTGACATACAGAGAAGGATCCCATCTATTGTGCTTCTCCCCTCGGTACGAGTGAGGTGTGGAGGAGACGCAGCAGTAGTGCTGCCTGGGGTGAGTGGTTTCCCCAGCCACAGCCAGTGGGGATCCCCATCGCCTCTGTACTCCTTATCCAAGGGAGGACAGCACGCATTCGGGGTGCTCTGAGATGATAGGAAAGCAGACAATCACACAGGATGGTGCTGCAGCTAGTGATTTTATATTGAATAAATGAGATGTGGTGTTGTGGGTGCTGGACGTCATCCACGCTCACATGCTCTTCTCACAATGCAGAATATTATGGTTGTTGATGTTCTTTTTATTACTATGGGGATTAGGAGCCCTGATCATGGCCTGGGCTTGCGTTGTGCTATTTGTGGTACAGAACCAGAATGAAGACAGTCCCTGACATAAAGGGTCATCTGAAACTGGGGCAGGAGCACTTGGTTCAAATGTTTCTGGCACGGTCCTGTTGCTTCTCCGGCAGTGCTGCTGAGGAGCGGTGGGTCAGCTGGCAAGACCTGGAGCTGGCACTGTCCAGAGGGACAGAGAATGGGGCTTTGCTGCAGGAGGTGGCCTTGCTCCTGCCCAGGGGTGGAAACTCAGCAGTGGTTCATTCTTTCCTTCCTCTCTCGTTGCCAAAGGCAGACACCAAGCTCCACTGGGGAGCTGTAAATGAGTATAATTTGATACAGGGCCCTAAGTGAGCAGCAGCACACTTGGCTTAAAGCTATCCCCGTTACAGCCAGAGGCCGGCATCTGGGATCGGCGGACAAATGATCTGATCTTGTGTGGAAATCTCATTTTCCCCAAGTCACAGTGCTCCACTGTAATAAAAAGTAATTTGATCAAATATTTTTGCATGTTATTCTTCTGTTAGAATACTTACTTGGTGTGTGCCAGCCACAGGAGTCCTTGCACCTCTGCAGGGGCTGGGACCGGCTTCCCACGCTCTTCTTCTGGATATTGCAGAGGCTCCTGCACCAGCAACGGCTGTGTTTATGCAACAGGTAATAGAGGAGAGAAACATTCTCTTCTTTTTCAAGGTGCACATGAGTTAATTTATGTCTTAAACTTAAAAGAGAGTGTATGCAAATAAAAGAAACCTGAAAATGGTTCTTCCACCTGTTTGTGTTCACTCTGGGGTATAGAATTCCCTCCGCTCATTTTATATTTAAACTCTGGGATAAATTAAACACAAGCAAACTAATGAGCGAGGTGCAGCTACCTCACCATACTCTTCCCCAATGTTTTCGTGAGGGAAAGACAGAGCTATGCCTCACTTAAAATCACCGTAAACACTTGTAATATTGCAGATGGGTCTGATTTTTTTTTTTCAACTAATAATACTCTACAATGCATCCATTTTGTGAAGTTGCAGAATTTGGGCTTGCTGCTGTAGAATGCTTCTTAAATTAAGGTTTAGGGTTTCGCCCCCAGCCTTTCCTCCACCCACTAAAAGGGAGTGCACAAAAAGGGTGGCCTATGGTGCAGAGTGGTTGTTCCTAATTGCATGTTGATAGGCAAGGAGCACAAAATGTACCACATCCCTGCTCCTGCAGCTGGTCTCTACAAAACAAAAAGCTTGAGTTGCTTATCTCGGAGAAGTTGGCTCTTCCCACCACCCCCACCCCCGAGAGAAAATAATTTATGGTCTAACTGGTCTGAGCACTAAATCCAAGTAACGAGGACCCAGCCAGAGATTCCTATTAAAGGGTTAGTATCCATCATAATTGGCTGATGGGGTGTTTTGAAACTCCATTAATCACCGTGCCGGCAGCAAGCAAATTAGAAACTCTGTGTTCTGCCGCTGACTTCCCATTTCACCGAGTGAGTTAAATACAAAGCATGTGTTACTGGCATCAGCTATTTCAAAAGTGGGTGTTTCTCTGGATGTAAATGGTACTTAATAATGTTCCACCTTTGACTGAAACTAGGGCACGCCCTGCCATGAGGTTCTCATCATCTAATTACACTTACTCAATCTGAACGCAGCGGTATCGTGCAACTCGGGCTGGGTCTACCTGCCAGATTAACTCTTTGGCTTGTCTCTGCAGAAAAGCCATACCCCAGGAAAACAGAGCTGCCTGGCAGGGCGCTGGGACAGGATGGGCTGAGCTGGCCACACCGCCTGCCCCGTGGCTGCTGCCCTCTCAGCCGTGCCTCTCTTTTCCCATCCATTACAGTTAAGAAGAACAGGGCGTCAGTCACTTGCAGGACCCCTGTGTTTCATGCAGACCTGCTAGGAGCGGTGCCACGGGGCCGATGCACGCTTGACGCCAGTTGCAGTGACAGCCCATCGTATCTTGGGTTTATCCACAAAAGCGAAAGCAAAATGAGCTAAAGGCCTCTCGCCAGCTCTAGCAGGACGTTTTGTATAGATAAGAGACCGGTCTGTGCTCCAGGCCTGCTCCAGCCACAGTCTCTGTGCTCAGGCCCTCAGCAGCACTCTGTACAAATAAATAACACTTCCCAGAGACCATTTTTTGACTCTGAGGCCAAGGGAGGTGTCACAGTTTGTTGCTTGCACTGCTGAATTTTCTCAGTCCCCAAAACAGGGTGGATCGTCTCTGACTTATACTCTCCCCAGCTGCTGCATGGTGGGGGACTAGCTGTCACCGTCCAAAATCATGCCAATCAGCATGCTCAAAATGCGATGGCATGGACAGTCAGAGGACAGGGGCAGTGCTCATGCCCTGACCCTGCTTTGTTTCCTGGTGCACCTGCAGCCAGCGGTGCCGGATGTGGCTGGGTTCTTCAGCAGGCTCAGTACTCACACAGCTGCAGTAGTGCTTTCCCAGGGACGGCTGCGTGAAGGAGGCAGGGGCAGAGGCAGTGCCCTCTCCTGTGGTGCAGGATGAGACTCCAGAACTCAGCTTCACTTCATTTCGCTTTTGTAACCGTAACCTAAAAACTCTCCAGGGTGAAGGTACAGAGAGATACAGCCATGGCTCTTCCCAACTCCACCCCCAAAATATTAGAGAGATGTCTTGGGCACACTGCTCTGAGCTGCATTCCCGCCTGTGGAAGAGGGAAAAAATGCTCCTAATCCACCTACTCCCACACACGCTTGCTAATGGTCCTTTGAGAAAGTTCTGCTCTTGCTCTCAAGGCTTTTTTTCTCCAGCAGTTTGGGATGCCAGAGCAGAGAGAGAAGCCTAAAAGAGAACGATGCGTCTCATGACCATGGATGACATTTTAGCTGATAAGGCTCTCTGCTCTGGTCTTCGTCTTGTATTTCAGCTGTTACTTATGAAGCTAATGAAAACTATGGTGCATGCAGTGAGTGGGCAGGTTCTCCAGAGATTTCCTTCCCTCTTAATGGTTCTTGGCAAGTAAATGCCATGTCACTGAAGGCTCCCATGTCCTGGGAGGTGTCCCGCCTGCTGTGCACAGCGGTGCTGCTGGCCACGTATGAAATAAGGCAGCATACAGCAAGCTTAATCCCCCACCTCTCTGTTCCCATCCCCCTAAGGAGGGAAAGATCTTGACAGAAAGGTGCAAGGCTGGAGACCTGTCTCTCTTGGATCATTTCAGTTTTAGCCATATAATCACCGTAACAGTGCTTCATAATTACACCTTGCATCTTTCATCTCTGTATTTCAGCTGAAGTAATGAATGTTTAATTACACAAGTCTCATAAATACTTTTTGGAGTAGGTCGGCATTCGGATTATATCAGTTTTCATGAGGTGTTTGCAGGGACATATGGTCGCAGGGAAAATCAGCCCTGCCGAGCGGTACAGGAGTAGCCCCAGCTAAGCCAAGGTGGTCTGGTCTGTGCACAGCCTCCTCTGCCCTGCAAAGCCTGAACCGGTGTAACTGCGTGCCCAGTGCAGGGGGTAGCCTGCATCTCTCAGAGTGTCGTCCCTCAAAGTAGGGGCTAAACTCTGCTTCCCTCATGGTATACCTCGGCTGCCACCCCAGCGTGCACCAAACGCTGTCTGGCGCTTCCCAAACATGTCGGGAGGGGAGCGTCAGGGACTGCCATGCCACACAAGTGATCTGCCGAGCCTGCTGTGCCTCTGAGGCTCATTGGGGTGCGTTGGCCAAGAATAACACTGAAGGTGCCCTCCTGCTGGACTGAGTCCCCCATGTTAAACAGCAAACCATCCATCGGCCTTTCTTTTTTCCTGTCATGCGCTGGTTTGCAGCAATTTTCAGGCCTAATTTTCAGACAAAGGACTGTCACTGCTGTCACTTTTGTGTGTCTTGTTTTTCACCTCTCAGCTGAGAAAGAGTTGTTGCTATCCTCATTTCCACTGCCCGGGAAGGTACCATAACTTTGCCCAAGAAAAATCCTTTGCTTGGCAGACACTGCATCCACACTGGAGCAGAGTGGGGCATAAACCAGCAGGTCTGTATTAGGATGGCTAAGCAAGAGAGACAGCCCTCATTTGTATCCTCTGGAGAGAGAAAGATCCTGTGTTGTTTTTTGGTTTACTTTTCCTGTAAGCTCATATGCATTATGAGAAAGGAGAGTTCATGTCAAATATTTGTTGATGTTTTTAATATGAATGAATTAATGAGCCCACTTTGTCATCTGCTCTGTAGTGCAGAGTGAGTGAAGAGAGTCAGCTAGCTCGTTACACTGATCACTAGGGTATAAGAGGCTCAAAGGAGATGGCAGGGCTGCCTTGCCTTCCTGGGCACAAGCAGAACCTTACTGCTGCATGCTGCAGAAGTGCCCGGGGCTTTATTTAAATTAGGAATGCACTGCATCCATTTCAGCAAAGGCCCAGCTGCAGCAGGTAGGCACTCGACCACAGAAGGCGCTTTTATCACCATATAATGAAAGTTAAGCTCTGATTCCTCTTGACCCCTAGCCATGGGCTGGCAACCATGACACCTGGAGAAACCTGCTGCAGAGAAACTGGAAACATGCAGTGGCAAAGAATTGTACTTATATGGGTAAACAAGTAATGCAGTGAGCACAGAGCAATGAAACAGAGCTAATGGCGGGCAGAAATCATGGCCAACAGTGACACGGAAGTCATTAATAGTGTGATTATGTGGATAACAAGGAAGAGAGACAAAACATTTATTTTCAAAACAGGAGATTTATAATAAGGGATGTGCGTAGGTGGGCAGCCTATTAGGAAAGAAATCCTACCTGACAAAACTCAGAGACTAACTTTCACGGGAGATCTCAGGGCATCTGCAGGTGGAAGTTTCAGCATGGATGGACACCCATTCTTACTACCCTAATGTGAGCCAGAGCCCTCCCTATAATCTTTCTTCCTATCTCATCACTAATACGCAATTATTTTAGTCTATCTGGAAAGTTCTGCTGCTTTTAATTTTGAATAATCTACAGCTATAAACGTAATCAGTATTACTGTTCATATTAAATAACTTTGAACTATACAAAGCTATATTATCCTGTATGAGGCGACAAATTCATCTACTGGCCATTTGCGATAAGGTAATCTTGCTAAACACTGCCCACAGAAAACCCAGGACTTGCTTCTTGATCTTCTCACCTCCAGTGTTTTTTTGTTCACCTTATTTCCTATATCATAAATAAAGCTCGGGTGTGAAAATAATGTCTATATATTTATTCTAGTTTTGCTAAACCACGGTTTACATACAACTTCTAAAGCCATATTTAATTATCTTTAGTAAACACGTATCTTAACAGGCTTAATCTGTCTTGTGTATTTAATATACTACAGCCTACTGGAACAGTTAAGACTGAACCACATTTGTACGCAGCAACAGAAAGCATTTCCTTGCTAGAGTCAAAACCACTGGTAGGAGAGAAGTCAGAGCTGGACTCCGGGCAGCAACGCCATTTTACAGCCTCACTCAGAGGTACTGGCTGTGCTCTGTACTCCAAAAAAGCAATCTCAGGCAGCCGTGCCCCACTGCCAGCTGCCTCTTAAACAACAGGAGGCCTTGCAGGCAGCTGGCTGATTGCCTGGGGGGACATGCCTGAAGGTGCCTTGCCCTGGTAGGCAGGCACCTATGTCCAGGGTCCCTCGGGCTCCCAAGGGCCTCCTGCAATGCCCAAGCCAACATTTTACTGCCATACTGGCAGTTTTGAGATCTGCTACCACACCCAGTGCTTTGCTCTTTCCACACCTACCTCTGAACGTGCATTTTTCACACAAACACACAGCAATAGCCAAGCCCAGGAAATGTAGCAGGAAGCGTTTGCGCTGACATCCTGCTCTCTGTTTTACCAATGCATGAAAATGGCATTTCTGAGATTTGTCCTTATAGTCTGAACCAAGATTACCCCTAGCAATGGCAGGGGTCTCTAGTCATGACAGCGATGCTTGTTTCCTTCTCTTCCCATATGAACATGCACATTTTAAGAAGGAAGGTAAACCCCATACTTTGTGTCTTTTCAGATATTCCTACGCTAGGGCGTCTACGTCATGCCTCTGTGAAATAGTAGTGCAGGGCAATGAGTGGATCTGCTTGCCTGAACCACTGATGCTGAGGATCCAGTGATCACATTAGGCATCCTGATGCCTCTACATTAGATTAGGCGGGGGCCTGTAGATATTGACAGTGGGAGTGCATCTTACTGCTTAGTTTCACCTGAAAGAGGTCTCGTGCTCTGGGACCTCTCTGCAGTGTAAACCAAAGAGCAGGCAGTGGCCGTGATCTGGAGATTTGCTTCAAAAGCACATGCCTGACCTGGATTAAAATATTTAGGAGAATGCATCTGTAAATTTAGGCTAAGGCTAACCTGGAAACCTGGTCTGGATCTAAACCTGGACTTGGGCCCATCTCCAATTTTAGCATTGAGAGGCCTGGAGCAAGAAGGCGGCATCAGAAACTGTCTGACTAGTGTTTTTAGAGTACTCATGACATTTACTGAAATGTACTGAAAAATGATTGTCAGGACCTTTTCAATAATTTTAGCAAAAAATACCAACTCTGTTCTTATTTGTGGACCTACTAGATAGGCTTGCTACCTGTTCCCTTCCGTATGAATAGCTGGGCTCTGAGTTCAGTTCAACCACTTCACGGAGCTAGCCCAGACCTGTGTTTAGTGGGCAGAGAGGTTGAGTCAGAGCCCCTTGTATGACTGTCATGTGCACTCTTACACCTTCTTTGCTTTCCACCACAACAAGGGGTAAGTTGACAGATTTTATGGATCCCCAGTATTTCTTTTATTGCCCTTTTAATGGATTCCAGCTATTAATTTGAAATTGAATCTGCCTCATCTTAACTCTGCTGCTATACATTTTAAGTATACTTCAAAGTTCATTAATGAGCTTCAGTAGCCTTAATAAACCCAGGCTGTGCCATAATTACAAATGTCTAAATCACTCACTCTGAGTAGTTCAGATCTTTGCATTCAAGTGCAGATACTCAAAGGCATACTGCTGTGTATAGATGCAACCACACACATTCACACTCGTTTCTAGGGCTGCTCTCATAGTACTTATGGACA
Organism: Pandion haliaetus; assembly: GCA_013401275.1. NCBI lineage: Eukaryota > Metazoa > Chordata > Aves > Accipitriformes > Pandionidae > Pandion > Pandion haliaetus. The sequence goes on along the minus strand of VYZV01038574.1, from coordinate 75,636 downwards.
GAATGAACTCTGAGCCATGAAGTTGTTTTAGTGGAAACACAGATGAAATCATCTTTCACCTCCAGGTCACCAGTGTGATTCCATCAGAAAACAGCACTGCTGACTGAAAGTTTTTGGTTGGACACTGAGAGCTTAAGAAACCCCATGATCTCAGCACAGCTGTTAATAGAAAGCAAACCTAGCACTAACTCATGTCACTTTTGGCAGCCACAGCAGAAAGGCCAAACTCCCAAATCAGCATGGGGGCTGCACGGCTCTTTTAGCCCAGAGGTGGCTCCACGGTGGGCAGTCCATTATCCTGGCAGGGTGGAGATTGGAAAAACTTGTATGGCAACCCTTTGGACTATCCCTGTCCCTGGGTTAAGAGGAGGTTACTTTTCATCTCATTCTGTAGGCTCCCTATTCACAGAAAAGGAAAATTATACGGAAAAGTGGCCAAAAGAGCCACTTGCAATATTTATTGCTTGTATTAGAACAAGCTGAATTCTGAAATATGGGTTTGAACCTCCTGGGGCTGGATCTGAAACTTAATAATTTCATTCAATCTGTGCTCAGGTAGAAATTCCCAGCAACCTGACTAGAAACTGCATCTCTGCAAGAACTAAGGACTTAAAAAAGACTTCAGAGTTTGGACCCTTCACAGCAAAGTTTGCCTTCACATTTTGCTGATAAGATGCCTGAGGCACTTTCTCTCATTCGTTCTGCTGATGTGCAAAAAATATTCCTCTTCTTTGGACTAATCCATCCATATTCTTTTGCTTGAAAGTCAGGGCAAAAATTAAATGACCATTCTTCTGCTTACCCGTGTTGTGCAGAAGAGAGATCAACTGCTTCTGCTCCTCACAGAAGTGTAAAGGTGTAAAGCTACCAATTTGTAGTGATGATACAGGCACGAGGAGCCTGAATTTGCAATTCTGGCCTCTCCAAGAGTCCACACAAGGTGTAGATGCCATCAGTTTTCTTCAGCTGACTGAATGGAAAGGTGAAAACAAATGTGTCAACTTTCCCTGCCAAGGGAGGGAAGGTAAGGGTTAAAGAAGCATTATTCGACAGGGAGTTTATTTCAGTTCAGATCCCGGCACCTAGTTCTCACAAAGTTGACAAAACTAAGGGCACTGGAACATGGAGGAAAGGAGCCTGCAAAGAAGTCAGTGAGAGGGACTGGAAGAGCTAAATCTACAGAGTTAGGGAGTAGGATGGGAGTCAAGGTCTATAAGAACTCAAACAACAATTTTTTGAGCTCCAGAATGAGGAAGGACTGATCTCTTACAGATGTGCGGCTCAAGGCCGGTGATACCTTTGGGTAGCTAACACGCAACCCACTGAATAGCTATGTTTCTGTAACATCTGAAAGAACTTTTTCAGCACTTATAAGGGCCCTTTCTAAAGTATAGTCACTGACAGCTAATAGGGAGTGAGCTTACACTGCAGCTTTGACTTGGGACTCTTGTCTTTTTCTCAGAAATCAGCTTCCATAAAACCTGTGAAAACTTAATATTTTAATCTGTTAAGTGGCTGAAACTGGCCAATCAGTCCAAAAGTCTGTAGGGACACACACACATACACACAAAACAAGGCACAGCCTAAGCATTGTTTCTGAAGAAAACGAGGTTAAAAAAACTTCAGGATGTGAAAATGAAAATTCTAAGTCAGAAAGCATCAAGGTATTTGATTTCCATGTTGGGACATAGGATTTGAGATAACTTGGCCATGCCCTGAGCCATGCTAGCTTTTTGCTTGCTTCATTCCTTAGCCCAGCACAGCTGTCACTCAGGTAGCAGTTCCCATCATGTGGCTAATAACAGGCAGCTGAGTTTATTTAGGCTTCATACCTTAAAGGAAAGTGTTTTACATTTTAAGAGAGGGAGAGACTTTGTGTGAAGCTAGGAGAGTGAAGAAGTTGCTTAATGGTTAACGTGTTTGATCAATGTAAGTTGTACTATGAGCACATTGTTTGGGGAACTCTTGTGGAGGGAATGCTGCAAACAACTTCTAAAACACTGGGCTTTATTGTGGGTTAAGCCCTCTGTAAGAGGGAGGGGTTGGTATTCATGGGTGAGCCTGTGATGAATGCATTTGTCTGATGCTGGCCTTGTTGAAGGCCAATTCAGAAGATGAATAACTTTTGTTAAAGTGAATGGCAATGTAATTGCTTCCTGAGGTAAAAGTGTTTGTGTGGGTGGTGGGAAGGATGGAGGTGATGCATATCAAACAGGGCGAGTAAACGGTAGCTGTGCTCTGTTGTCCAATCCTACAGGCTTGCAATGAAGTTAAGAAAGGGAGTGATTGGGCTGGCTCCATTCTAAAGCTTCCCAACAGTTAGAGACAATATATTAAAGTAAGTAGATAATCTTCAAATGTGGTGGTTAGTCTCCAGTGCTCAGGCCCCCTGCAGCTGCAGAAAGACTGGGAGGTGGCAGGGCGAGGGGAAGAAGTGCAGGACATCTTAGGGCAGTTGATTTAGTAGGGCTCATGCAGCTTTGCCTATTCATCAACCCAACAGGTACTCGGTGTTCCTTGACTCTTCTGAGAGAAGCCTTAGCAATATGTGGCAGGCAAAGCAGTAACACCACACTGCAGTTGGGTGCCTTTTTGTTTGTCTAGTGCCCCGGTGACCCCGGGCAGCTGGAACAAGTCACTAGTATGTTTTCTTTATTGGGTTTCGGTGTTGACTCAGATTGGAGGAGTTGAAGCCATAGTAGCTGCTTCACACTTGAATGTGCCTTCCTTTCTTATTAGGACATGTATAAATGGGGCACAAGAACTATAGGATTATTCTTAGCTGCTTCTCACAGGAAACTGGCTCTTCCAACCTAATATTACTTCCTCCTGCGCCTCATTCTCTCCATTCTTTGTTCTCTTTACCCCATCCAGATCATTTTAAAGCCATATTCAAGCCCAGCTAAGATGAAGGAGGTATTCAAGTGAAGGGTATGGGAAGGGTACTGTACTTTATGGAAGAGTTACCTCTATGCAATACTGGGTTTGGGTTGGGTGTTTTAGCTTTCCCATGGGTCACTATCAAGGGCAAATGGAAGATACTTTCTCTGCAATGTGATGTTCTCCTGCTCCACCATCCTGAGTGGGTTTTGTTCATCTCCTTTGCTGCCAGTCACTTCTGGGCTTGGGTGCTCCTTGCTGCCTGCCAGGAAATCCTTCAAATACTGGCACTGGTGATGCACGAACTTCATCTTAAAACCTAGGGAGGGGGAAACTCACACAGGAAAAGAAAAATAGGTAGTGACTGGGTCTTTACTGGGGTCTTTTCTCACCTATAGTTGAAGACATTGGATCTGAACGAGTGATCTTTGTCTAGCAATTCAGGAGAAGCTGAAAGTGAATCCAAGGCCCCTGTGTGCTCTGCTGGTGGCTCTCATATAAATCTCTTGACTAGCCTTTATAAAAGCATTATGCTTGCCTCTGCCTTCTGTAGACATCATGCCTCAGGACTGCACTCCTGGAAGAGCGTACGCCTTCCTCATGCAAGCAAAGCTCTGGCCTTAATTCCCACAGACATACATGGATATATATATTGTGCTTTCAGACAGGGAAACACATTCCTGGCCTCAGGCACCCAGGGGTACCAAATTGCTGATGGGGTGACTCAGCCCACAAGATACTCGACCAGAAAGCCCAGCTGGGCCTAGCACATACGATAAAGTATGCAAGATTCCTGCCTGTCGCAGCAGTATTTCTTTTGGACTGTTTTCTTCACTGCCAGTTTTGGAAAAATGCTACGTAAATAGGCCTCAAGCAGAGTCCAGCTCATGCGAGGGCTGGCAGCTATGATAACCAGACTCGCTCTCACAACTCATACACAGAAAGCCTGTCCCTACATGTTGTAGTCATTTCCACTGCAGCCATGGGAGAATAAAGTCTCTGCCATGTTAGCCTGCTGATGTTTGATAGGCACCTTGCACTAAACTATACATCGGATGTGTGATTGCAAGGGCAATGCTGGGTGAGAGGACTAAGAAAGTTGGAAGACATTTTGAGGAAACCACATAGGAAATAGAGGGTAGCGGTGTTGCTACAGCTCCTTGGAATGCACTGGAATGGAAAACTCCTCTCTGGCGCAGGGAGGAGTATACGGCAGGCTGGGCAGGGCAGGGCAGGTATGTCTGCACCACGCACTGCTGCTCCAGAGCCACAACCAGCAGAGCCATCCATGGTGATACTTCACCCACGCTGCTGAGGTCTGTGGAGCAAGAAGCCCTTATGCGGCTGCATTGCTTCCAGCACCCAGGCTGCTGTCTGCATCTGGCACCGCGCACTCATGCTGCAGGCACGCTCTGGAAAAGGTAGTATCAGGAAGGCTTAATCTGCTCTGGTGTCCTCAGAAGCCTCAACTCATCACAATGAAAACAAAAGATGGGGGAGCACTCACCTGTTCATCCTCTTATCTCCAGTGATAACAGCTCTTCCAAAATATGCAGGAAGCTTCAGGCTGCTGGCTAAGTCTGTCCTTTCTCTCCTTCACTCCTCTCCAGGTTTTAACTATGTCCATGTCTGAGATTATTCTAGGTGAACACCCTGTGACAATGACTCCCTGGCAGCTTGTTAACCAGTGAGAGCCTGCAGTAGCCCACAGCATAGTAGCGTTCGGAGACAGATGGAAGTATGGCTGGTAAAAAAGTCCCTAGGTAGTCTCCACCAACAAGATGTTTCAGGATGCTCAGAAGAAGCAAGAGGAGGGTCTGCTTCATATGGTGCCTTGGAAAAGTGCATAACACTGCCACGTGTTGTAAACCTTTAGCATCTAGTACGTGAGTCCAAAAAACAATTGGAGAAACGTAGGGAGAAGGGATGATGGGAGGGACCCAAATACCAAGAAATTACTTTGGGTTCTGGAAATCCCAGAGCCCCAAGGTGAGTTTGAGAGAATATGCACAGAAAATATCTCTGCTTGTCTTGTTCCTATCTAGGTATCTGAAATAGCTGTGTAAGATACTGGATGGATGGACATTTGGCTATTCTTATGCTTTTATGTAAATACAGCTGCCTTGGCAAAATCCAGAAAAAGAAGGTGACAGCCTAAATACTGTGGGTTGTTTCTATTTTCCCAAGGTATTGAGAACTTGAGCCAGAGGAGGGAGAAAAGCTGAGCTTTCCTTTGCCCTGCATATGTAATTGCTGGGTATAGTAGCCCAATGAAAAGAACCAGTGCAGGAGTTTAAAAGGATTAGCAACCTTAAGTGTGACTTACAGTGAAGCACGAAATGCTGAAAACTCTGCACAATCTCACCAGAACACCATGTCTCTGGCTCTTCTGGAGGAAACCTCCTGGCCTGTCTGAGAGCAAATCCTGGAAATTCCTGTGTGCTTAACAAACAGGTCTGCTCACAACGTGCCATCCTGCTTGTTCAGAGGGTGTTGGAGATAGGGAGTGGTAGATTCTGAAGTCATTGGGGTTAAATAATGTACCTGGCATTTGCAGGGGGCTGATGCTGCAGCCACTCCCCTTTCCCTGAGCATCCAAGCGAGGGGTGATCCGTGGTCCAGCACGGATGCACTGTGCAAGTGGTCTGGCAGCCTGTGTTGGTGGACTTTTGTGTCCGTGACAAGCATGTGGCAAGGCTGCCAGGCTCACGCCCGGGGCCCCGGAAAGCCACCATCACATTCCTGAAGCTGTCTTGGACTGTCCTCTTATAAATAGCAAAGCAGCATGTGTAGAGAGATTGGGACATGCATGGTCTATGCTACGTAGGAAGCTTCGTATTGGCCTTAGTTTAATGGAAGTTTGAGATATGAGAGGAAGGGTCAAATCCAGAAAAGTATGTTTAGGAATGTAAATGCACCATTTTTTTCAAAGTTGTAATCTGCTAATTTCAGAGTGGAGCCATGCCTGAAGATATCCAGCTTTCTGAATTGAGGGCTAGTGTTAGGCTGGGCATATAGTGTTAGGCTCATACATCCCTTCCCATCTGTTGCACTCTCTGCTGCCTTTGAGGAGTGGATAGGGAAATTGGCAGAAGTCCTCCAAACTGAAAGAAAGAAGAGTTTAAAATGAAGGCGCAGAGCAAGAAGTCGCTTTGTGCCGTGTTTGTAATCTCTAGGTAATCCCATCACTTCTTGCACAAAAGCAGCACACTGATGTGCCGTATTACTACCGCAGAGGTGTGGGAGCTGCAGCATCAGCTGTCACAGCAGAATTATTCTGTGGTTTCTCTGAGACCACAGGCTCTTCAGTGCTCCCTCTGGTTGTTTCTGGGGCCTGAATAAGTAGTCCTAATACATCTTCAGGTGAAGTGAGGAGATGGAGGAAAGGGAGGACATGATGAGAAGAGCAAAGATCAAAACCAGCTCTGAAACCTGCCCCCTGCCTCAAAGAGAAGACCACTTATCCAACCTGAGTGGGGGCATGTCCTCAGGAGCCTGGAGGAGACATCATGGCAGCTCACAGCTGGCGCCTGAGTCATCTCAGAAGCAATTCCTTCAGCTGTTACCTTGTTTACAGCTAGTGCAGCTATCTCATACAAGGCTTGTACAACACGCCGGGGTTTGTGGTAATCAGCTATGGGGGCACATGTCAAGTTGCATTTAAGAACTAACTTTAACAATAATGCATCTCATTAAAGCAGTTGGCATATTCTGTGTTTTGTAGGACGTTTGCTGCCATATAGCCATAATATATTTATCAGAAGGGAGCATGTTGTTTGTGTAGCTTTTCTTCTACACTATAGCACTGCTCCTGACGCTTGGTGCCTAAACCCATTTTGTATGCTTCCAAATTCTCAGTGATTAATTTCTCTGCAGCCCATAGAGGAGCCATGACATAAAGCACCAGGCTGTGGAGGCTGCTAAAACAGAGCTGCACGAGAAGAGCTCCTGCAGTGAGGTTCCTTCAGGGCTTTTACTTGGACATCACAACTGGAGGAAGAGGGGTTAAATGCTTCGTTTGTGCTCTCCAGATTAGGTATTCTGAAGTCTAGCCCCATCTCATGGGGCGGCCTGAAGACCAGCTTCTTAATCTTTGGAATAAGCTTTATAGAAATGTTAAGGTCTTTTTACTAAACGCCCTGGAGGTGTAAGGTATTATTATGATGCTATGTGGTCACAGAGATTTAATTGAAGGTATTTAACTGCAGTGGTGGTAAAACAATTGAAGTTATACTTGACCTCCTCTTTGGAGCAATTCTTTTAGACAGATTAATAATATAGGTAATGCTTAAATTCTTTGTCTTTCCTGAGATTTCCTCCAATACACTTAATGGGGTTTTCACAATGCAGACAGATTGGCAGGTATAAGGAATTCTAGTAATTATGCCCCCTAAATTCCTCGTACTTCTTTCCAACTAAGTATCTCCAGGATCAAAGGAGACATGATAAAGACTGTCTGTAAATGACATTCTCTGGAATGACGTACAGAGAATCTGGCCTGAAAAAAAAAATATTCGAAAAATAAGCAGTTTTCCCAGTAAATCAGTGCCAAGACAGAGTCCCAATAGACTCTTACTGACAAACCCCTGCATGTGCATGTTTACAGGTTACTTATTCAGTCACAGATGTAGAAATTCATGTGGTCTCCCAACTTAAGAATTAATAATGGGCCAACCAAAGAGGCTTGTTAATTTAGTCTAGATGCTAATCTGAACTTCGGCTGAACCTACTTGCTCAAGTAATCTACCCAGCAATCTCCAGGAGAAGAGACTTTTTCTCACGTAGAGCCAGCCTAACAAAAATGTAAACTAACCTCTAACTGAGATGGTTATGGAGAAGAAGTTTTCCCTGTGGGCAATTTGTGTGGGCATGTGTGGAGGAGCAACCAGACACCTAAACAGTGTCTCTTCATTAGGGGAGTCCCTTGTCCAGTCCCCTGTGTTGTGGGATGGGCAGCTGGAAGCACCTGGTCACAAGCACGTCCCACAGCAAATGGGGGTGCTGAGGTATTTCCTCTCTCCGGGTCGATGTGCTCCTGCTTGTGCACTGCAGCTTCTCTTGGGTTAGACAGTAACTGAGTGGGGATTTCTGCTGAGGCCACCTGTACCTTGCTCAGTCTCACTGACGGACCTTTTAATGGATCTGACTTAGTTCCCCAAAGCGGTCCAGAGGCATCTCCCTGTCCAAGGACAAACTGCACTAGAGGGAAGTGCTGGGGTGGCTGCGGTCAGGAGCTAGTCCTTGTGCCCAATACCTTCCTTCCCGGCCGGTCACAGTGCTCCTCCTCGAGCAGCGGGTAAAGCTAGGAGTGTTTTCTGGGGCTTGCCCAGTGTCATGCAGGAGATGTGGCCAAAGCCTGTGTCAGACCAGACTCCCAGCCCTGCGCATCCCCCATGGGAACATTATTCCTTTGCTATAGAAATAATAAACTGAGCTCTTGCAGTGTAGTCCTGTAGGTTACAGGCAAAACTCCCACTGATGGCAATGAGACTCACCAGGCAGGGTCAGAACCACCTATGTGACTTTGAGAATTGGTCACAGACGATATGACAGGTGCCACCTCTCCCCGGTGTAGGGGTGGTGGAGTAATTTCCTGATGCGTTCTTGGAATAATTTTCATGAATTTTGCAAAGACCTGTTTAAATGAAATGTTAGATACACTTTTCCTTAAGGTTTGCAGAGGGGTTGTGATTATTTTTACTCTCAGTTATAAGTCTAAGAATAATCCTTTATTCCGTCACCCTTGGCAGGAAGGGAAGCAATATACTGGCTTCAGAGGCTAGAGAGTTACCTGTTTATTTTGTAATAAATGTTTATCTGTGCTATTCCTGACAGAGCATCAGCTTTCCTGTTCCACCCTTACCATTTAATGTAGGAAGGTCATGCACTTTTGTGCTAGTTAACTCAGGTCCTGTGACTATGTAAGTTTGTGACATTTTATTTCATATTTTTTTAGGTCAGACCAGCCTCATGTGACTGTTTCAGTAAATATGCGGCTGACCAAAAGCCACTCATCTTCACGTACATCAGGCATGTGAGGCAATGGGAGTTGTTCCATTGTTTGCCCAGCATTTCTTGTGAAGTCATTATTGCTTTTGTCCCGCTGTACACACTCGGGGCCAAACATTGCCTTGTTCCTGACTTGCAAAATGAAAGGAAATAGAGGACAGTACAGGCAGGGGAATGAGTCTTTCCTGACTCCTCTGGCATGGAGCCACAGTAGAGGCTTTCTGCTGTATCACGGTTATGTGCAAGAAGACGGGAATCAGCTCTATTCCTGGCCCTGTCACAGGCTCTGGGGACCTATTTCCCAGCTGCCTGGAAACTCCCGGGTTCACTGTCACCTTTCTCTAGTGGAGGTAGCAATGGTAACATCCCGAGGTGCTGTTTCACTACATGCTCTGTGAGCAATGTTCCCATGAAAGGAAGGCACCAAGCTCCCTTTTCTGGCACCGTGCGCTCCCAGAGAGTGGCTTGCCCACTGCACCGCTGTTTACAGCCTCTTGCGCTGTGCAGCTTCCAAGTCTGCTGGTATTTTTTTGTATCCTCAGCTGGAGAGGGCTTTGATTGTCTGATAAAACTGTGGACAGAGCCTGTACAAATACAGGTACTTTAAAGGTACATGCTTGAGCAGATGGCAAACGGTCCGGGAAGGACGAACTACTTGGTTAGATTCAATGTGATGACTTGAAAATTTTTCTCCCCTTATGATTGTTAACAGGAATGGTCTAAGTGTTTGTTTCTTCCTCTACCTTCTCCTGCCTGAGGCTTTTTATCCCTCTGCTCTAGCAACTCACTGCTGAACTCAGTGCCACTTTCCAGGCACGAAGCAGCCAGTGAGCATTTCTCTAGCACAACAGTGTTTCTGCCTTGCTCCTACCCTGCTTCTGTGTCTGCTTGCTGGCACCTCAACATGTGAGCGACACTTGTGCTCTCCTGTCTGCTGAGAGAGTGGTGGTAAGCTGCTCTGTGGGACCCTGCACAAGCCAGGGGCTGTGCCCAACATCATTTCACACCATGCGAGATCCAGGCGAGAAACACGTCCTTCTTCTGGCGAAAGAGCAAGAGTTCAGAAGTGTTCCCTGCTTCTGCTTGGGATGAAATGAAAAGCTCTCCAGGTATCCTCCCTTCCCAGAATGAGGCAGGAGCCTGCTGGCTGGGGCTTTAGGTGGGGATGAGGGAGACACATGCACAAATCATCTGCCTATGTGATTCAGTCACAGACTGAAGCTTGGCTTTCCCACATCTAAGGTGAGTGCCCTAAACACTGAACCTCTTCTGCAGTGGCTGAATTTTGTTTGACCTTCTGGCCTCCTTGTTGAATATGGCCCCATGGGAGATCTCTCATTTGGAAGACTCCTATTAAACAAACCTTACTGATTTTCCTGATCGGCGCATCATGCTGTCTCTCAGCTTTGCAGCAAATACATTTGCCCAGCTGGATGGTTTCATCCCGTTACCAGCATGTGTGTGGTTACCTAGGGTATCAGTATTTGCTAGGCTCTCCACAGCACTTTGCTCTTGACCAGAGTGCCACATCAAGAAGCTTTCATCATCCGATCCTCCCCTCTGCTGGTAATGGCCAGGCAGCCTGCCTGCCCCATGCAGCCATCTTTGCTTTCAACATGATATTGCACCACCCGAAGCACAAGACATTCAGGTAGAGTTTGGGGATTTGAGTTCTGTGTCACTAATCTTTGCAATAGGCTTTCATGCTAGCCCCTGCACAGCATTCAGTTCCTGACTGCAGCTTAGCACACCAGAGTCAGCTCTCCTCTGGCCACGAGCAATGGGGATCAGTGGCCCCGTGACAGCCCATGGTCTGTCATCTACCACATCTTTTGTCTTCTTTGGTCTTCAGCTCTCTTGACGAAAAGAGAGCAAGAAGTAGCCTCTTTCTCAAAAGCTGTAGTATATAAAGCAATAAGAAGTGCCAAACCTGCTGATGTTTTATTGGAAATCATAGTTTTCTTTCCTTTTCTTCTCTTTTCTTTTCTCTTTTTTCTTTTCTCTTCTCTTCTTTTCTCTTCTCTTCTCTTCTCTTCTCTTCTCTTCTCTTCTCTTCTCTTTTCTTCTCTTTTCTTCTCTTTTCTTCTCTTTTCTTCTCTTTTCTTCTCTTTTCTTCTCTTTTCTTCTCTTTTCTTCTCTTTTCTTCTCTTTTCTTCTCTTTTCTTCTCTTTTCTTCTCTTTTCTTTTCTTTTCTTTTCTTTTTCTTTTCTTTTTCTTTTCTTTTCTTTTTCTTTTCTTTTCTTTTCTTTTCTTTTCTTTTCTTAAAAGAACTTTAACAAATCCCTGCTCCAGCTGTAACTGAATTTCAAGTGTATGCTGTAGGTCAATGGCTTTTCTAGAAACAATTACCCATATCAGTTAGTGCCTGCACTAGCTTTAACTGAACTGCCTGAAATAGCCCTCCCATCATCTAAATTTAGACTTTAAAATACAGCTAAAGAATGCTTGGTGGCCTAATGAATAGCTAGCCAGTCCTCCTACAGGATCCTGTCTCTGAAAAATAAATTGCATACAAGCACTAATACTGCATCTCAAAAACTCATTCAACTGCAAACTTGGTCAACTTTAATCTGGTTTAAATTGGCTTCTGCTATTTTGTTTCTCTGGCCTATTTGTCTTTCAGGCCTTTTTTATGCTGTCAAATATAACGAGATATTTTGCTGTGAAGTGATTTTTAGTTTTGGCTAAGGTAATGACAGCTATACGTCCTGAGAGATGATAGTATTATGTAAAAGTAAGCATATGAATTATTTGGCAAGGAAAAAAAGTATTTAATCAACTTTTTGTCTCTTCCTTCCCAACTTAAATTCTAATACATTTCCTCCATATAAATTCCCTTACAGCAGTAAAGAACCAGCTACACAAAAGAGAGGCATATGTTAATATATACGGTAAGATTTAGTTCTTTCCCTGATGACTGTGGGAATAAACTTAAGCATAGAGTAGAAATCAGAGGTGTATATTGGAAGCAACATGACACTCGCCTCTGCAGAAATTCAACAGCTAAAACCAAAATTAAAGGGAATAGACCTACCAGCTGCTTAGATTCGGTAGTTTCATTCCTTACATGCTCTTCAATGAGTTTCCGAAGAAGAGTGGGCTTGGATTTCTGTGAAATTTATCTTGCTAAGATTATGCGGGAGGTTGGAAAGGAAGGAAGGATGAAAATCAGACTTCGCCTGCAAAATAACTCTCCTTCCCACCTCCCCCAACCCCCCCTCCAGCAACATGAGATATCGGTGGCAGAAGGTCATGCAGATAATTGCAATAATATTATCTGCTGTGTTGGGAACTTGGCTCCTCTCAGAGTGAGGGTGATAAATTAGACCTTGTCAAAATTCCATTCATGGAAAACTCCAACATTGCTAAATCTGGAACCAGGGCAGTAAACTCCAGAATTTCCCAAAGTAAATTCTGGAATTTATGTTTTTCCAAAGTGAAATGCTTCTCTCTGGCTGAATTCTTCATGTGTGTGTTTGGCAGTTTTTTTCCCCTTAAAAAAATCAACCTGAATAACAACTTGTGCCCCGTTCCTGCATGCCTGGGAACCTGAAACTCTGAAATCCCTGGCCTGAGCTGGCTCTACAAGTTTCCAGGCTCCCTAAACTGAAGCTGTGAGTCTGAAATTCCCAAGTGAGACATTTCTGTGGTGGGCTCACCATGAAACTAGGTACTCTGGAAGCTCAGTTTCTCCATCAGCCTGCCCCATGGACTAGCAGAAAACCTCACTGAGCAGCATTTTGTCAACAGAACTTCCTCAAAACTGAGCGACAACTACAAAACCTTTTTAGTTTTGATTAGTCAGATTGGAAAATTCCTGACCAGAGGTAGTTTAGATCTTTCTGTGACTTCTGCTCAGTCTATTGAGTTCAGTTCACATGGCCAGGACTCTAGATGTCTTTCTGGATGTCCTTCTTAGTGGGTTTTGCCTCTTTCAATATATTAAGTCCTACTTCACACATTGCACCTCCATGCCAGAAATGGGGATTTACAGCACGGACCACTTGTTTTTGGCAGGCTTTGGCTGCCAGTGTCTAGCTAACAATGGTGGAGCTCAAAGCAGCGGTGCTTGGTACCTGCGTTCACAGCCCACAGAGCCAAACGGCCTTCATCTCTCTCAAGAGTATTTGCGGCCCACTGTGTGTAGTGTCAGGCAGTCTGGGCTGCGTTGTTCCTGCCAGGTCACGTTGGAAAGTTTAGTCTGCAATCTGTGGCACAACTGTTAAGACCTCATGGACCCAGGGGTAAGAGTTTATGCCTTGCTCGAGAGTCTTTCTGAAGACCATTCCCAGTTAGTAATAGCTAGTGACTTTGAGGCAGACAGACGTGGTGTTAGCAGCCTCAATCCTCTATAGAAATTTGTGTGCTTTAGCAAAGAAAAAAAGTCAGCCTTGGCGGATTAGCAACTATGGCATAGCTTACAACAAAGTATATTTGTTCTGAATTAAAGATCTGTTTCATTAAACGTGGGCACTTCCTAGTCTAGGCATATCCTATGGAACCAGAGGTTTGGAGGTTTGCCTATTAGAGGACAAACTGTGTACCTATTCCCCAGCCAAATGAATGCTGGTTTTCAGTGGTAAAAAGACAGATAAACACATTTATCATCAAAACATGAGGCTGGAAGTGCAGAGGAGTTCCTTGCCGGGGTATAGATTCTCCTATTTGGCATTACCTGAGAAATTGAGGCTTGGGATGTGTATGAGAGAGGAATAACACCGTTATTTCAGTGGATGGTTGGGAGGGCTTAAAACCCATTAGTGCCTTTGATTAGGTGAAGTGTAAATGTCAGTAGCACTGGCAATTCCTGCTTCTACCAAGAAGTCAGTTGTTCCTTCTCCATTCACTCTCGGGATCTATACCAAGCACTGCCCAACATTATGGTGCTCCAGAGCACCGTGCCTTAATAAGTCCTTCCTGAAATGCCAGTAAACTGAAGAATAGTATTTGTGTTAATTACTTTTTTTTTTCCTAAATCAACCAGCAAGCAAGGTGTCACCATAATAGAAAAATGATACAGCATTTCTTGGACTAGGGCCCAGATGCTTTCTGTGATGGTAAATCAACTGAAATGCATCAATGCTGAAATTACAGTGGGAAACATCTCTAAATTCTTTGTGTGATACTGAAACATATTCCTGTAAATTAGCCCCATTGGCAGTCATTTTGCCAATTCGGTTTTAAAGTTCAGAATCAAAATGCTGCACTAGACAGTGATATTTGGAAGGCACGATCCCTGAAAGCAGGTTTTCTAGACATATTCAACAAGTAGGCAGGCAATGGTTTTGAGACCCATATTAAAATAGAGGGGTCTTTTCTTGTAAAAAAGCGTTCCTGTTTAAATGGCGACATGAAATGCAGCGAGTTACATTAGTTGTCCCAGGCAGCTTTCATTAATGATCCACATTTAACTGCTGTCCATATGAAATATGGCTTTATACTTGGGGCATCTCCGTAAGCCACTTAAAAGTTTCCGTCAAATCCCATCACATTCAGAAAGACATAGGCCAGGTCCTGGAATGGCAGAAGGAAAGAATAAATACAAAAAAGGTGTTTCAACTCTGCCAGCACGGGAGGCAGCGGCTTGGGTACCACAAATGGGGTCCAGCCCCCCAGAGCCCGCGCAGGCGAGCCCCAGGAGCAAGGATGCAAGGAGAGGGGTGGATCTGGGCCATGCGGCACCATCCTGGAGAGCCGCGCGAGGGCAGCTGGGGACACAGCCGTGGCCCCCGTCCATTGACAGGTGATGGGGGGCTCGTGTGCTGCCCCTCTGCAGAAGGTTCAGCTTGGGGCAGGTCTCCCCGGGGCTGCTCAGCCTGCATCTGCCCCGCCATGGCAGAATCCCCAGGAGCGCTCACGCTCTCCTGGTCACTGCAGCTTTGCACGCTCAGCCCTCACCCTCTTCCTTCAACAAAAGGCTGTATTTACCTCTACCGCTCCCATCTGGCCTTCAGCAATTAATCTCTGTGCCTCTAACTGCAGCACATTGTGTGATAACTCGTTATGTTAATCCCATGTGTCAGCCAGCCACTTAAAGGCTTCCTGGGACGCAGTTCCCCACTTCTTTTTTGGAATAAAGCCTGGGTTTTCCAGTGATGCATATAAAGAAACCACCACATTCTCCGGCTTTCAGATACACAAGGCTAAAATTTGGTTGCTCCTGTGCCTATAGCACTATGTTCTTACCTAGTTTCGAATTTTGGAATAATAGAATTAAGGGGACCTAACTACACATTTGAATCTGCAAGCTCCCCTTCCTCTTTTAAATGCAAATCCCTACGGCAGAGGCACTAAGGAATTAAACATATTTAGACTACTACAAGCCACTCTGTGAGCCGCAGAGCTAATGAAGCCTGGTTTTGTCCTGCCTCCACCCAGCTGCTGATTCTGATGAATCTTTCAGGGACAGCTCTGAGACCATTACTGCCTTGGGTGGTATTTCAGATCATCCAGCAGGCTGAAATGTGGCTGGGTGCGGGATGGATGACAGACAGACAGAAGATGGGGGGCAGTGAAATCAGTGACGCATCCTTTTCTCATGAAAGCAAGCTGGAACCCCTCTCACTAGGCACAGCAAATTCAGTCACCTTGCATTATCAAATAAGGATTCTGCTCCTCTTCCCTCTCTTTTCCCACTTAATGGGGTTGTAGTGAGGAGGGGGACAGTTTATAAGGTGGTCTATTCTGGTGGTGGGGGTCAGAGAGATTTAGGACAGATAAACCAGTATGGTCTGAAATAGGGCTGTGTTTTCCCGGCACTGATGGAAGAGTTTGTTGCTGCTCTTGGCACGAGTCCCATGCAGGCAACGCCTCGGTCTCCTGCCAAGTCACAGCAGATGAAAAGAGCATGGCGGTGCCAACCCACCTCATGAGCACACCCTTCGGATTTAAAGAAGGAGAGGGTCCTGAATGCATACAGAGGGAGAACTTGGTACTTGGTCCCTGCAGCCAGTGCCTCCAGGCTGGGGATGCACAGCCTGAGTAGCTTGAGCTGCCACTGGCTCTGGTGTCCTACAGCCACCGAGGGCTGCTGCAGATCCTGGGGCACTTTTTTCCCAAGCGCTCAGCCCCTCAGAAGCCCTTAAATTAGGCTTCAGCAGATCTCAGTTGCCCAAGTATCACCGAGGATCTGGAGTGAAGTGCAGACAGTGCCTTTCCCAGAGCTCAAAAAAGGCTCTCCTGAAGCCTGCAGCATCATGGGTGTCCTTCGGCTGGGTCATGGCAGCTTTAGGTCACAACTAACAATGGTTTTCTTTTGGTTCTCCAGGTAGCTGAATGTCAATCCCCTCAGGTTTGTGACCAAATGAAAAAAATGGAGGAAAATTATGAAGCTAATTGAGGCTATTTTATTTCCTTTTTTTTTGTTTTTTCTCTCTCCGCTTTCAAAATTTCACCTTAGCTACAATTAATTTTAAAATATATTGGGAACATTTCAATGCTGAGATGATGGTTCAGTTTTTCTGCTTTATCCAACTAGATTAGTTGGGCCACATTCTGCCTGAACTGACAAATGTTTTCAAGTGCCCGAAACTTGCTCTTTTTTCTTCTTTTTAACTGACTGAAATATTTCTCTGGCATAGCTTATCTGAATCCAGCTAAGCAATACAACAGCATGTTTCACTTGCTTCAGCTAGCCATTGGCATAAAGATGCAGTTAAGGATCTCAGTGCAACCATCTCTGTGTTTTTGTTTTTAAATTAAGGTTTTCTCCTTAGGGCTATTGCAGCATTGGTATTCCTTAGACAGGGAAGAACTGCCTGCAGGACTACAAAAACCTGAGAAATTGCAGGAGGAGCCGTGGGCTGAGTAATGTGCTCCAAATATGCCCTGTAATATCATAAAGGTAGCATGTTTCCGACTCAGAATGAGGAATGGGTTTTCCAAAAGCACTAAGCTCAGGCCCAAAAGCTGAACTCCAGCCACAATTAAAATAACAAGGCTTCGAGCTTCCCTGCAATCAGCCAGCGACTTCAACTCTTGCTGCTTTCAGCTTAATGTCAATCATCCCTAGCAAGTGTTTACATGTGATTCTGCTAATCAGGCAAACACAGAGCCTGCAAATGAAAGAACAGCATCCCTGCTATCAGTGTCTAGCACAATAAATCCGGTCTGTCCACTTCAAATGGCTCTAGGTCTGCTTTCCCAGCCTTCCTCCTCGCCTGGTCCCTGGGGCTTCTCAATCTTAATGCAAAAGCAATAACGGCCTATTCCTTGAGGCAGGCTTCCTTAGCATATAGTCCCTCCCAACCAAAGCACTACTTCCCTGGCTTTGTTTTCAAACCAGCAATGACAGAGGGAACAGAAGGGCTCCTTAATCCTGGGGAGAGGCTGCATGCCCAGCAGGGACGCGGAGCAAGCTGGGTGGCTCCCCGGCCAGCCTCCCTGGGAGGCTTCAAGGACCGGGAGTCCACCGCCACAACAGGGTCCCTCTGTGCCCTGGGGTCAGCTGGAAACCTTGCGTGAAGGCCTTGCCGGCTGGGAGGGCTCCGCTGCCTACGGCAGTTGGGGGAAGAAGGAGAGATGCTTGCTCAGGGCCACCGAAGCACGAGGTGCAAGCAGGCTTCATGAAATACCGCACTCCCTCTGAGCTCTTTCACCTTAAACTAGGGCGGCTGATGAAGCTGAAGGGGAAGACAAAGGGAACCGAGAGCACTTACCCGTGCTTCCCAGAGCACGTCTAAAGGCTCAGATATGCGCAGCTTTGCGTCCAGTCCTGGCTCTTCCTACCGCCTTCTGGGCTGGCACTGGTGCCAGCTCCAGGCTGGGCACTCCTCAGGGTCTTGCAGAGGGAGCCGGCAGGGACCGGGGGCTCAGCCCCGAGCACCCATCCCTCCTACGCCAGGCTTCGCGCCGCTGCTCTGAAGGGCTCTGGTGGCGCGCGCCTCATCGCGAGAGCGGTGCTGGCGTCTGATGCCCTGGGAGGCCGCAATGCCCGGAGGGTGAACGCAGACCGTCGGCCCTGTGCTCACGTCTGGGCCTGACCCATGTGGCGGGGATGGGTAGGAAGATCGGTTAGTTAGGTTTAATAATCATTAATGAAGACCATGGACTCGGTGGTGAGCTGAAAAGAGAGTTTTGTGTTTTTTACAAGAAACAGAAGTCACCAAGGCATTTCAGTACATGATGTAAAAGGACCGGTACAAGCCCGCCGTGGGTTTCTTGGTGTCCAGCACTTGTAAACACTGCTGACAGTGCATCACCTGATTCCTGAAGAAAGCCAAGATCAGATGGTTTTGGCATTCTGAATGCTATCTCGACTTTTCTGGCTTTTGTGCATGAGAAACTGAAGGCCTGAATCACAACTTCGAGAGGTCAGCAAAAAGCCATAAAGCTACACACATCAATAGATGGGAATGAAGTCATAACTTGTAATGATGCTGAGTATTGCAAGGTCTTCCAATCAACAGCTAAAGGAGCATGTTGGACAGAAGACATGGTACAGGGATGAATCCTGAGATGGGAACACGGTCAAAAATCTGATTTCTAGGAGCATGAAAATGTTTGTCTGCCGAGGACTCAGTCCTGACTGACTTTTCTTGTTCGCTTTTTCTCCCATATCATGATTTTATTGCTTTTATGGAGCAGATTTCAGAGGGGTCTTGACACTGCCTCATTGGGAAAGGAGGAAGATTTATGCTGAGCTTATTGCAGGCAGTGGTTATGATTTCATTATAGAGCACTAAGATTGTAATTTTGTGTGCTTACACAGAATGTTTAATGCACACATTAAGCTAGATGTGTTTTATTTCAGTTTGTATAGCAGCCTAAATGGCGTAACAGTACGATACGCTTGTTTATTTGGCATTAAAGCTTGGATTCAGTGCTTAGGCGTCTTGCTGAATTGGGGGGCCATGCTGTGATTTAATAGTTCAAATAAGAGTCTTGTTAGTGATCAAAACTCCTGGATCTGTAAACTCAGAAGATTTTCAGACTGGTGGGAAATAATACTGTACCAGCATGGTAACCTTGCCGACCTTTCCAACCCAAAAGACAGTAACTTTAACGAGGCCTATCACAGTTTTCACATGTCAGCCCAATCTACAGACTGATAATGTGAAGGTTATAGGGTGGATTGTACAGTTTCAAGGGTGGAGTTTACTGTCGCAAACACAAAATGCTTCAGAAAACTTAGATTTCTAGTTTTGTGAACATTTTTTTTTTCCCTTCACATTACTTGAGGATTTATTCCTCCCCATTTGCAATTGATTTACTGCAAAAAGTAGATACTGAAAGTGGGCTATTTAATTCCAAAGCTTACTAAGATATCTGAGCTGTTGTGGGTTTGGAAATAGTAAGACTGTATTGCTTTAGTTATTAATAACACAGTTAGTATTTGGGCTCAGGATATAGAGCTGTTTAAGCACACAGAAAAGATTCAGCTTTAGATAGCTTATATTTTCATAACCCATTAGTGTAAGTAAGATGTGATGTGGTATATTTCATAATGTTGAGTTTGTATCTAAAAAACAGATTCTTGCATTAGGAAGACTTTAGTTTTAAGAAAATGAGTTAATATGGTATTATGGGAAAAAGAGTGTAAGAGGTAAAGTAGATTCTTGCTGTGCACTCTCTTTGTGTTCAAAAATCAAGGTTACTGAAATCCCCTAGCTGAAGGGTCAGCTCTCTCACTTCCCCCTAGCTACGCAATGGTAAAGGACAGTACTGACTGCAATAAATTAAAATTTAAAAAGGCTGGATAAGGGATCCCTCTGCCCTTTCTCCTTCAGACTGGCTGCTCTGAAGGATCTGTAGAAAATTCAGCACCTGAGGACTACAGAAATTTAGCTTTTTAATGAAAAGAACTATTTCAATTTGATGACCCCAGCAGGATCAAACTGATTTAGCAGACAAAAAAAAAATTTAGCAATAGCCAAGGTTTCTTTTTCCCCTGTGCCAGTTGTATTGAACAGTTGTTGACAACTGGTTCTCCCTGAAGAACGTGCCTCAGGACATAATGGAGGTGCCTCTTCTAGCTTTGAGGCTCATGGTTTAGCTAAGACTTAACTGTTCTTTCAGCTGCTTCAGAAAGGCGGGTTTTCTTATTTAAATAACAAGGCTGGCATTATTTAAATATCTTGCTTGTATATTTTTCCCTTGCTTACCTCTAGGCCAATTTCGCCATCACTGAAAAATCTTGCTGTGACTAATGCTCAACAGCCACCTGCAAGATGCAGTTACCCACTTACCAGGGACTTGCGAATTGGTTTAAAACCTAGGCACTAGTTATTTAGGCTGTGAGACACTTCCAGACATGTGAAGCCCTACCTGATAGCTCTTTGTAGACTACTCACTCTTCTCGTCCAAGCTATGCTCACCTCGCAGGACAGCTTTGTGTCTGCCAAGGGCTGTTGTTAGCACAGTTGCTTCTGCCTTGCTGTGACCTATGGCACTCCCATCCAGACCGATTTTTTTTGGTGCCCTGGAACTTGTAGGAATGGCTGCATATTGCCTTCAACAGCAGTAGGGGTGCTGGGAAAATACTCAGGATCCCCAAAGCGTTCTTCCCTCTTCAACCCTGTTCTGCATGGGGAGGGAGGAGAGGTGAAACCCGTTCTGCAGGATGTTCCTACTCTTCTGTCAGGATATGCCTGCTGGCTTTTCCCCTCTGGACAAGATCAGGATAGAATGATTTAGATGGCATTACTGATTTGATAATGACTTTTCTTAGTTACCTGCCACCCCCTTCCCCCTTTTGTGTGAAGAGGCGTTCAGCCCGGCTAACACCACCTAGCAGTCTCATTCCCAGGGCAAATACCTCGCAGTGGGGCTTGTCACCTTGTTAGAGTACAAGTTATAACCTGGTTATAACAGGACAGACTTTCAGCCTACCCTTCCCCACTGCTTCACGTGCCCCTCACCCCGGAGGCTGTGCGTACGCAGATGGCAGGTGGTACCTAAGGGCGTGCATGTCATGCAATTTAAGGAGGATGTCAGGATGTCATCTGTGCCCAGAGCTCAGCTTCCCCGCCTGCTCTGGAGCCTGGACCGTGACAGCAATGTGGGTTTTCTTCTGCGACTCAAACTGTGACTTACGGCTTCTCAGTGGTTTCAGCTCCCTAAGCTCCTATTGTATTATGCAGCATATATGGCTCTTACCTTAATGAAATGAAGTTACTGGGTAACTATTTACTTTTACACCCACTCACAAGCTTTTAGTTACTGAATTCCCAACGTAATTCTTTAATTCAATTTGCTTTGACCTTTCAGTTAGCAGGGGAATAAAAGAAAGGTGAAATCTGTGTTATGCCACTATATTCTGGCATTTAAAGCTGAGGAAGAGGCCTCGGCCGCACTAAGCCAGGGCACACGGGCTGAGCTCGGAGAGTGTGGCAGGACAAGAACATTGGTCCCCACAAAGAAGACAGACTATTCTATCTTCTCTGAGGCAAAGGCTTTGACAGCCCTGCTGCCCACCCAGTGAAATACATCTCTTAGCCCTAGGGACCCTTTGTTTGCATTTTTTTCCCAGAAAGCAGAGGATTGACACTGAAGTTTTTGCCATCCCTCCCATCCCATTGCCAGGACAGGCAGCTCTAGCTGTGCTCTAACTGTGAACACTTGTCCCATAAGCACAGCCCCCTGCAAACCTGCCATACCAGTCAGAGCTGTGGGGCAAGGGACCATGGCAAAAATAGGCCCCTGAGACATGGAGAACGAGGAGAGGTTGCTGATGTTGTAAAACAACCATCCCCAGCTGTTTGAGGAGCTAATGGATGCCCTGGATGACAGCCGATGTGCTGGTCCAGTGATGTTTGTGCCGGCAGATGTTTGGGATTCCACAAGGGATATTTGATCCTTGTCCAGCCAACCTGGATGGCTACACATCTACTTGGAGTATTTGCACTGCAAGGTGCCGGATTAATGATTAGAGAGATTAAAATGTACAGGTGCAGCTGGGGTTGGGCCAGTGAAATCTCCACTTGACTCTAGCAGCAGACCTGAACATGAGTCCAAAGGGCCAAGGGTCAAGCGAGTCCAGAGGGCCATACCTAAGGGTCAAGCTGCTGGTTGGCCTGTAGGTTGTTGTCGTGGTTTAACCCCAGCCAGCAACTAAGCACCACACAGCCGCTCACTCACTTCCCCCCCCCCC